>JAPMOR010037915.1:0-28813 GCA_026543865.1 Argiope aurantia | reverse complement strand
AGAGAGCCTGTATGCTATTTGTTACCAACTACCTCTTTATCTAAGACGAAAGAAGTTATCCGCTGTTTATTATTTTCGAACCAAGTCTCTGTCAAATCATCCCATTTCCCAAACATTACCAGTTGGTCTTCGAAGACTCTATGATGCCCGCTCCTCTCACATTCTCCCATTCACTGAGAGGATCAAAGTAATTCTCCATGATTTAGATATTAATGATGTTTCCATAAAACCACATGATTTCTATTTCTTTCCACCCTGGGATACCCCTAAATTTTCCTTTCTGAATCCCTTCTCAGGATTCGACAAAAATTCAAATGCTCCAGTTGTTTTTCAACAGCTATTTAACTATCATCGCTGTCGGTATTCCTCATTCACACCAATATTCACTGACGGTTCCAAATCAATTGATCATGTTGGTTGTGGCATTGTACTTCCATCTGGTGTTATGAGCTATCGTATACATAAGTACTGTTCTGTATTCACTGCTGAGCTAGTAGCTATTTTTTATGCTCTCCAGGAAATTTCCTCTTTTGCTCAACGGAATTTTATTATTTATACCGATAGCATGAGTGCATTAGAAACCCTTTCTCACTACCACAATAAGATCCACCCGATTGCTAATAGCATTCTGTTTACTTTGAGTCGTTTGAAGATCGATGGTTTTAATGTCATTTTCAGCTGGGTGCCAAGTCATGTTGGTATCTCTGGGAATGAGATGGCGGATTCTTTAGCTAAATCTGCATCCTCTTTATTAAACCAAGAACTCCCATACTGTGATGTCAAGAGACTATTGGCGTGTCGTCTTTTGTTTACTTGGCAAGAAACGTGGGATTTATTGACCCACAATAAATTGCATTCTGTCATGCCGTCCATTGCTATGTGGCCGACTCTTCCTATCCGTGAGGCAGATGTCAAGCTAACACGCCTCCGTATAGGACATACGCGCTATACTCACAAATATCTGATCTTTGGCGAGAGGGCACCAATGTGTCAGACGTGTCATGTGGATTTAAGTACTAAGCATATTTTAATTGAATGCCCTGCTTACCATTCTCATCGTGTCAGCTTTTTCAATACATCATCTGCAACTCTAACCGACTTGGTGGGTGAGAAATACCACCCAAATATTTTTGCATTTTTAAAAGCTATTCATCTTTTTACTTCCATCTAGCTACTTTTCAACTTTTTCATGTTTGTTATTGCTTCATTATGAAGTTGTTTCATTTGCCTCACACTTTTCTTCTGTTTCATAATTATTTTCTTTCTGTGATACAGAAATTTTAAAGTTTTATTAGTTGATTGCTATATCGCTTATATTTTATACATTTTATCTTGGTTGGTATTAATTTATAATTGATTGATTGGGATCATATTAGTGTGCTCTTAAATTAAACCATATGACTGGCGTAGTATGGCCTCACATGGCTCTTGTGCCATTAAACCCTATATACCTACCTACCTACCTCACTTACTGCATCAGGGACACAAACGAAACCAGTCGTTATTTTGACTACCGATACTGAATCGGACCACATTTCTTCCAGCCCGATTAAAGAACAAATAGCATCGAAAAGTAAAAAGAAAAACTAACGTCTGCATCGCAGAAATCTCTTGCTTTGAAATTTGCAAGAGGAGGATCTTCAATTAAAGATCTTAAATCCATTAAATCGGTTGCCCTGGAATTGGGTAAAGCCGGTCTCGCTGGTAAAGATTTGCCCACCTTATTTAACTCTTCAACCGGCTGGAACGTAGAAAGTCACTCCAACGTGTCTCTTGAAAACCTGCTGGAACGTAGGAAGTTGATTTCCGAAAACTGCCTTAAAGCCGGCTGGAACGTAGGAAGTTGCTTTCCGCAAACTGCTCTAAACCCGGTTCCGACGTAGAAAGTCGTCAATGCTTTCCCCCTTATATGCAATAAACGAGGTGGGTCATCTGCTTGTTAAGGTTCTTTTGTGGTTTTCGCTGACAGTTAGAATTTGGGTGGTCCCTCCAATTAGGGGAATGAACTCCCGAGAAGGGGAAATAACGTTTTTCGTAAGAATTCGTGATTGTAGGACCGATTGGTGATATGAGCTGTATACTTCATTTTTGATTTGAATATTTCATTATTTCACCACAAATTTAATATCCAAATGAAAACTATTATACTTGTTAAAGGCAGGGAATCCCTCATATTTACATGTCATAATCATGTATAATAGTTCATGATAGTGATTAGTTCGGAAAAACAAGTTTGATTTTTCTTTACTGGTTGATGAAATAATAAACAAGGACGTGTGGGCCTTTAATACTTTTATTAAAATTCAGTAAAATATAAAAAAATCCTTATATAAAGTTTTTAAATTTATTTTCATCCCGATTATTAACCGAGACAAATATTTATTTACAAATGTAATTTTAATTATTTCTTAAGCTTTGTATATAGATTTTGGTCAAGCATTTAATACGTAATAAAAGGCAAATTTGAAAATTTTTGGATGTAATTATTTATTTTTTACTGTTGAGAGAGTTTTTTGTAAAAGCGTTTTTAATTATTTTTATAGACGTTTTTATTTAAAGTATCTTGATAAATGTTGTTACTTTTATTCTGTTTTACTGCTTAATATTATTTTTTATTTCACAATTTAAATACAAGCGTTGTTTACTGCTTTTTGCAAATCATATTAGTCTTCTTTTTTTGGTGGTGGTGGGGGGAAGGCTCAGGTAGAAAAAAAAAACACTTCTTTTATAAATATAAAAAAATATTTTTTAGAAATTATATCTTTAAGATACATAATTATACTATAAATATATATTTAAAATCTCTATAAAAAACCAAAGCACATTCAAATGGAAGGAAGTTTTGTGTTTTGTGACGGGCTGCGAAAAGCGTAAGTGAAAAAAATTACTTAGTAATAATAAGGACTGTTAAAAAAGTTTAGCATATGAAAGAAAGAAAATGTATTTAATAAATGGAAAACATTTATTTATATTCAACAAAATTCGATGATGAGTATGATATTGCTTTTAAGAATAGAATTAATAAATATATCTGTACAATTATAATTATTGCTTTGCATTAAAACAGCATTAGCTATTTAATGAAATTAAATAAATGCATGAAAGGCTGATACGATTTCTAACTGTTTGAACGTATCACAAGGCTGTGGATTCAGAACATTTTTATATATGGGTCTCGGTTCCTTTCAATTGTTAGTATTCGGTAAGAAAGCCCATGTGTTTCTCTATGTGAAAGTAGTCTTTCGGCTTGTCCGCATTGTTAATAGAAGTTTTACGATCAAATCAAGCAGTAAAATGTCGGTAGGTTTAGTGCTTAAAGTTGCATGTTACGTAACAAAGAGAAGCGTTACATCAGGTGACAACAGCCTATTCAAGAAAAATTAAGTGTCTCAAAATGGGTTATATAGAACATGCGCCAGGCAGATTGTACAATAGAAGTACTTTTAATACGAATCTTGCATTGAAAGGGAGGATATTTTCCCTTTCTAGGCATTCAGCAAGACACGAATGAATTCTTAAAAAATGTTCTGAGTAGTTCTTTTAATCTTTACCATTCTTGAAATTTATGAGTCTTGGATTCAAAAGATAATTCCTCACTCCGGAAAGCGCTGTTGTTTTTATAAAATTAACGTGGACATTATGGCAATAATCTATGAAAAAAAGTTTTTAAGCTTAGTTCTTTAATCAGTTTTAGATTTTATGTCAAACATAGTGTGTGCTCTTCTATTTTTGATTTTAATATCAATTAAATTAAAGTTTTTTTTTCATATAACATTTAAAGACGTACTTCTTAATATATTTAATAATAATTCATGACTAAAAAGTCAAATAAAAAATTCGATTTCTCTGTTCACTATTACAATGCAAGTGGGTTTCTTACTAAATTTGTTTATTTCTGGTTGAAATTCGGCTATTGATCAGATACTACTGAAGATTGTTTCCAATAGAAAAATTGCTTCCTTTAGAAAATTTATTTCTAATGCACCTCCTAAGGCCAATCCTAATAGTAGTTTTCAAAAATTAGCTAAAAAGTTTTCACCAATGCTTGATTCTGCACTTGAACTTTATCTAAAGGATAGCAAAATTGTTAATAAAAGCATACCACTGAAACATATTCAGCATTAAATAATAAGTTAGATCATATCTTGATATCAACAATGGAAAAAAAAAATTAGGTTGAAATGATAGAAGAAACAATGAAGGCAATTTAATTTCACTTCCATAATGAAATATATTGATGTAAAATATACTTAAATTCGATAATTTAATATACAAATGTTAAATTAATTATTCCTTCGAATTACCACGGGAAAATTATAATTAAAATTTTTATTATGCTTTAAACATTAATAATTTACGAAAATATTAGCTTTTGGATTTTTCAAAAGCTATTTGTGAATATTATTTTTGCTTTGATAAAAAGTAATTACTGATGATAAGAAGATTTTAACATCATGAGACCCCGATGAGTAATCTGTGACTAGACCACCAATAACTTGCTGTTTACCACACCAACATGCTTCTCCTACCCAGTCTTTGCCAATTAATTCTATGACGTAAAAATCCACGCCTCTCTTTATTTTTCTTATATATATAAAATAACTTATATTATTTCTGATTTAGCTCAACCTTCTTAATATGTAATGTCATTGTTAAGCCACTTTTCTTCCATCCAATTTTTGTGGCCGGAGGATAAGATCCTTTAAATGAAGAACTCTGCCCATCTTCCACAAACTGGCAACACTATTACAGATTCATTAATATCTATAATTTGTTTTATTTTAATTAATATGCCAAAATTTGTAGCAAGTATTTTTATTGTTGCAATAAAATAAAAACCTTATTTTTCACTCACGGATTTTAAACGTTGTTGTAGTTATGATTACTTATACTCTAGATTGTTTTTCTTTTATTTTATTGTGCATCTATGTTTTGAAATCCACATGCAGTGAAATACCTTATTAATACTGCCAATGAAATTCGTTTGAATTGTTCAGACATGAAGAGCATGGAAACAACAGTTTGAAAAGGGTAATTCTTAATTGTTGGATACATGCAGCTGAGTCTAATTTTTATCTACGAGATAATTTACGAATTTTCATAAAAAATCATAATGCAACTTAATAAAATGGGTACAATTGAAATTTTGATTTCATTGATGGAGTTAGATGAAGTAAAGATTCTTTGCAATATTTGTCGGCAGAGAAATGCATGAAGTTATGAAAATATTTCTGCACTGACTATGAGTCATTTTTACCAAGATTTGTGGCAAGATTAGGAATGATATAAGAAATTAACATTCAAAATATTCACTTATTAAAAATATGAATGAAATGATGATTTTTATCAGATATAAGCCTCGTGACTAAATGGATACATTAATATGTTTTCCTATTTTAGTATTAAATTAACTTTAAAAATTTATTATTTCAACTTATTATTTTAATTATTTCAAAATAAGATAATAAGTCAAAAATATTCAAGTTAATAATATTTTTCTCAACATATTACCAATAAAATATTCACCTAGTATATATTGACAAAAGATTGTTTTATTATTTTGAGAACTTAAAAAAAATGGAATGAAAAACAAAAATCTGAAAAGAAACAAAAAAAAAAAATCGTACAAATTTTTATTTAAAAATTTTCAATAATAGATTATATTTTCCGAAATGAATGTAGTATTTAATTAAATTATTAATAATAAATTTTTTATAATTTATTTTAATCAGAGAACTATATATTCATTCATTATATATAATGCTATTTTCATTTCGACTACCAAATATGCGAATAAAATGCTTATAACTAAAAATTAGAAAAAACTGTAGTAAAATTCACTGAATGTCAGTAAAAAGAATGTATTATATTCGTAATGCAATTTGATGAATGATAATTCCTTTAAATAATTTATTAAACAAATTTTCCCATTACTTATAAAAATTTATAAAATCCTATTGCGGGATTTTTTATTTATTTATTTTTCAAAAAATTCTATTGTCTGCAAACACTGCAGATAAAAAGAGTACTGTTTGTCTACCTCAAGAATAGCTCCCGCCAATATGTCTACGATAGTCTGTTGCTGTGGAAACAAGACCTGTTCTATTTTGAATAGGGGATTTAAAAAGAAAGGCATCCATGTTGGCTTACTGATCGCCTTGATGACGTATTGGCGATTTTTTAAAATTGATTTATAAAGAGTGAAAAAGAATTGTTTAATATATTAATTATATAATAATATTTAAACTTTTAGACATAAAAATGAAATATTAATAAATGTGCAATAAAGATAAAAATTATTACAATAAAAAAGTAATTATTTAACTTTTTAATAATTGTTTAATATTTTCATAACTATTAATAATTATCAAGGACTTTAGATTATTAATACAATGACAGAACTTCGTTGATTATTAAACTTTCAGCATGTATTTTCCAACAATTTCTAAGGCAAAACAGTTTTCAAAGTAAAATAAAATAAAATACCGTCTAAATTTCGAAAATAATGTTCATTCAAGCATTTCAAAATCCTCTAAATCACTCTCACAAATTTCGGTTTCTTCTGAATCAGAATCATCATTGGTATCAATTTGAAATGACAGTTCGTCCACTAAATCTTCTAACAGTCCATCTTTCTACCAATAATTATTTTCAAGCTTTTCTACGTGTTTACAATGCGCTGCCCAGTCAGCCGAAGTAACTTCAGTGATAGCTGTTTGAAGAAGAGATTTCAGATTGTCTAAACTTAAATCGCCAGTAACATTTCGTTCCTTTATTATTCTTTTTACAGAGGACCACACAAATTCGATTGCGTTCAAATCGCAATGATAAGGGGGTAGTCGGATAACTTCATGTCCTTCTTTCTCTATTAAATTATCTTTATGGAAGATTATTGTCTATAAGAGAGAACAGTTCCGCTTTTCGCATTTTTTGATCGCAGGGTATTCCGTTGTTTTTCAACCAGTCTATCATAACTTTTTTTGTAGAATACTTCGTTGGAGTGTGGTTTTCGACAGTCGTATGATACGGTGCATTATCCATGCATACGACACTGTTTGGTTGCAAATTTAGAAGAAGTTTTTCCAACACCCATTTTTTAAAGTTTTCATAGTTCATTTGTCCGTGATAGTCGCCACTTTTTGTTGATGCTTTATATACTAGTAAAGCACCCGTAAGGAAACCCGTTGATGATCCAGCATGAACAACTATAAGTCTATTTTTCGAATTAACATTTGCTGTAGCTCCCAAAACTGTGTCATCTTGCCAACATTTCTTAAATATCAAATTGCTGTCTACCTAAGTTTCATCAATATAGACAATCGGTCGTCCATCTCATTTCTTTCAAATATCTGTGTCTCCAAAAAGCAATATCTGGTCTTTCCATGAGTACTTTTTTATTATTCACGCACTTCTTCCATCGGCAATTCATTGAATGTAAGACTTTGCACAATGTGTCTTTTTGCCACGAAAATTCAATTTTTTTCTTTCAACACGGGTAGTAATTTTCTGAGGGATGATACTTTCCTTTCTTTTATGTAAAAGTCTTGAATTGTTTGCCGTATAACACACTTGTCAAAGTCGTCTATTTCACAGTTTCGCTCACTAGGTCTTTTACGGTGTTTACCGGGTGATTTTAAAACTGTCGATGAGCCCGATGATGAAACTTCCTTTCTTATTTTTTTTATTGTAGCTTCAGAAATTCCAGTTGCTTGAGAAGCCCTTTTCAGAGCTTGTGGGAGTGGAATTAACGCAGATTTCGATGAAGCTTCATTGGAATAAAATTCCGCAACATTATATACAATTTTACGTGCCTGCTATTTCAAAATTTCCCCCTTCCTTAACTTAAAGGCCATCTTGCAAGTTTAGCAAAATCAATTAAAACGGTAAATAACAAATAATTTTAAAAGCAAAATAAACACAAGGATAAGATAACGCGTGCAACTCTTTTAAATCCGAGAAGAAGAATGACGTGATGTAACCTTTATTTCCGCCAATTCCCTACACGCTTAATCCCCATTAGAAATGAACTAGTCCTGTTACTACAGCGACCGCCACTAGATAGACTTCTTGGCGGGAGCTATTCTTGTGATCGACAGACAGTAGTTCTTAGTTCTCAGAGCGAAAACCAAATTCTTAGTTGGAAAACAGCATGGCGATTACCCTGCGTTGACAGATTTATTACTTGATTGATCAGTCAGTTCTATTCAAAATCCCCGGCGTTTAGGGGGACGTAATAGTCGAGACGCGTTAAGCTTTACCCCCTGCTGTTAATGGTCGGGGGAAAGCAAAAACATACCAAGCCGGTTTACGAACGTTCTGCCAATTTCTTTTCTCGTAAATTGTGTTCGACCTTTATTTTGACTGCTGCCGTTTTAAGAACATTCTTAGGCTAGACAGCCGGCGCTCGATGGGTTAAGGTATGTGCCTACCTTCGGATACTTTTTTTTAGAAAATATTTACATTTCCAATAAACAAAAGATGTTTTTATTTAAAATGGGTCATAAAACTTTTAATTTAAATGTAATTTGTATGAAATTATTATTAATTTTTGAAATATTGGTAGTTTTTAGTGAAATTTTAATGAAAAATTACACTTACGGTAAACTTTCTACTAAAAATTCTAATAAATATATTTCAATAATATTTATACACTAAATAAATAACACCCTTATCTGTGTTATGAACTAAAAGATTTGCAAAATTTTCACAAGTTTTTGAACTATTTGAAATTTTATGTCAAAACTCCTTTTTTTGAAAAAAATACTTATGTTTTTTTTCACAAAAAAAGCAATAAAATAAAAAAATGAAGATGGAGATTAGATTTTAGATCATAACGCAGATAAAATATTTTTAAACATTTTCTCAAAATTTCAAATCAATATCTTAAAAAGATATTTTTTGGTGATGTTTAGCGTAAAGCAAAATATTGAAAAACACATTTAAAGATTTTAATGCACCATAAAAAAATTTTTACTCCTTTTTTATTCTTAAAATTCACCATATTTGTAGGTCAAACCCTCTTTTACTTCATTTTTAACTAATTTTGATTTTTTTTTTTTTTAGCTTTTAGCTTTTTTCTGATCAGTTTAGTGGAGGGCAATGATTGACGTCTCGATTTCTTAATTCGCTCCTCATCGATTCCCATATATATTTTTAAAGTCAGAGGATTAATTGGAATTTCCCAATGCTTAAAAATAGGTAATAGTCCTATATAACCAGAACATGGCTGCCACATATGCACCTAAAAACAAAGTTTCCTGTTCCACAAAATGTTCTTTAGGTAATATTGACCACAAGATGTTGTTGAAACTTTCATTATTTTTCTGTGTCATACCATGCAAGCATTTTTTTAATAACTATCTATCACAGAGTTCTAAATATGTAGATTTTATCACTTTCATGACAGAACTAGGAAGCCCTGGTGATTTTTTGGAATATTCTGTTCCATTGCTCATAGCTTGCTGGTATCGACACCAGCTGTCACTCCCTTCTGGACATTGCCTATGCATTAGGTTTCTACTGCTAGAACAGCAGTGAAAGAAAGCAGCTATAACAGCAGATTGCATTTTTCCAATATCTCCAACATTACTATGGATAGCAATTCCATAGTAATTTTGAAGTTTATCGATAAATTTATCAGTTAATTTTCCATTTCCACCGAAACCTGCGGAGAACTATATAATGTTCCACTTGAAGAAATATCTACCGAATTAAAAAAGCAAGGAGTGACTCAAGTCCGCCAAATAACAATCCGACGTGATGGGCAACTCGTGCCTACCAAACATTACATATTAACTTTTCATAATCCTAAATTACCGGAATATATATATGCAGGATATATTAAACTACCAGTCAGACAATATATACCATACCCATTAAGATGTTTCCAGTGCCAAAGGTTTGGCCATTCAAAAATCAATTGCCGCGGGACCCTCACTTGCGCCCGCTGTGCTGAAAAAGGGCATGACAGCCAGCAGTGCACGGCACAAGAAAAATGCGTGAACTGCGGCGGCGACCATCCCTCGTATGCTCGAACTTGCACCCGCTGGAAACTCGAAAAGCAAATCACTACTGTAAAAATAAAAGAGAACTTAACATACCCCGAAGCCAGGCGTAGGATTGTAGCACAGACACCTACTCCTGGTGTTAGCTATGCTTCAGTAGTCCAAACAAACTTCTGTTCAAACTGTAACTGTAAAAACTGTGTGAACCAAACAAAACCCAAACCTTGTAAAACATCAAATTCAGATTCAGATTCAGATAAATCCATAAAATGTGTTCCAGAACCTAAAAAAATAGAACCATCTACTTCAAAAAAAGTTTCAAAGAAAAAACTGAAGAACTCGCAGACATTAAAGCTTGCGAAACGTGGCCTTTTGCAAGCAGATATACCGGTAAAACTTAAAAAGTCGTCCTCACGAAATTCAGTCGCCCTTGGGCTGGCGACAAAAGGTATTGTCCACAAGGATTTAACGTCTATCTTTGGGGACAAAATAAATAGCCCCGATATTAAATTACATCCATCAGAGGATGAAGATGAATTGGAGATGAGTTGCGAATCTGAGGCAACTCCAAATAATGGTTTCAATTACTCTCCTTCAAAAAAACGTTCTTAATGGGTACCTTCCTCTCGTGGAATTGTCGCGGCCTTCGGTCCAAACTTCAGGATATCAAGGCAATTTGTAACAAATTTCATCCCATCTGTTTTGGTGTTCAAGAGACCCTCTTGACGCCTACCATTCCCATCAAATTACGCGGATATAACTGTGTTCGGAAAGATGCAGGCACTGGATCTCATGGTTCTGGAGGTGTTTGCATTTTCACATCAAACCTTTTTCCTAGCACAACTCTCAATTTGCATACCTCTCTTCAGGCTGTGGCTGTACAGGTTCATGTACGATGTTTGGTCACAGTCTGCTGCATTTATCTTCCGCCTCATGATAACATACGTCAACAGGATCTTGACACCTTAGTGGGCCAGCTTCCTAAACCATTTATTATATTTGGCGATTTCAATGGACATAGTCTTCTATGGGGTTCGGATAGTACAAACCGTCGAGGGCAGCAGATCGAACAGTTAATTGCTGATAACTGTCTCTGTCTGCTCAATAATGATGAGCAAACGTACTTCCATGCGCCCACACGTCGTTTCTATTGTCTTGACCTAGCTATATGCACTCCTGAGCTGCTACCGTTGTTGAATTTCACTGTTGGGGATGATCTACAAAATAGCGATCACTTTCCCCTAATAATCTCCCACGCTGATAGCGGTGGTGCGACTATTTGTCCTCCGCGTTTTCTATTCCAGCGGGCAGACTGGACTACATTTTCCCAACTTGCAGTTATCAATGAGGCCATGATCAGTAATGCAGACATTTCGAAATCCCTACAAAATGTCATTGATACGATAATTAACGCCGCTAACGCCACCATTCCAAAAACTTCCCCACGTCTAAGAAAATTTCGTAGACCGTGGTGGAATGAGGCCTGCCGCGACAGTCATAAAAAACAGAAAAAACTCTGGAATCGATTTAGAAGGTACCCGACGACTGAGAACTTCATTGCTTTTAAAAGAGCCAAAGCGCTAGCTCGCAGTATTCGACGTCGTAGTCAGAGAGAAGCATGGACTAAATTCGTTTCATCCATTACATCCTCAATCTCCAGTAAACATTTATGGAAAAAGGTAAAAGCTGCTAATGGGATCTATAAAGAAACTTCTATTCCTGTTTTAAAAACCGGTAATACGATGTATTCGAGCCCATTAGACGTTGCTAACATACTTGGTCAAGCGTTTGCACAAGTTTCCTCAACCGATTCTTACAGCCCTGATTTTTTGGCAATTAAGAATCGCGCGGAACGGTTGCCTTTGCGCTTCAATGCCCGAAGTGCCATTCAATATAACTGTGAATTCAGGATGTATGAACTAAACATGGCTTTGTCTCAGGTCCATGATACCAGCCCTGGACCAGATGGAATCACGTATAACATGCTTCGCCATTTGAATACCATTTCCCTTTCCAATCTGTTAATGCTTTTTAACAGAATATGGACTGAGCAGAAATACCCTTCACAATGGCGAGAAGCTATTGTGATTCCAATCCTAAAACCTGGCAAGGAATCTTCAAATCCTCGGAGCTACAGGCCAATTGCTCTAACAAGTTGCATTTGTAAGACCTTTGAGCGCATGATCAATGCTCGTCTTATCTTTGAATTGGAGAAACATGGTTGCATCTCCCCGTTGCAGAGTGGTTTCCGTAGAGGGCGCTCAACTTTCGACAACCTCGTATTACTGGAAACCCAAATTCGCAATGCATTTGTCAGGAGAAACCACCTTGTCTCTATATTCTTTGATATAGAAAAAGCGTATGACCGAGCATGGCGCTATGGTATACTTTCTACCATTTTTAACTTTGGATTTAGAGGAAATCTGCCCATATTTTTACAAAATTTTTTGACACAACGTACCTTTCGTGTTCGAATTGGTAATTTTTATTCTAATCATTTTATTCAAGCTGAGGGAGTTCCACAAGGAAGTGTCCTCAGTGTCACACTTTTTATTGTTCATATCAGCCAGATTTTGAATCATTTGCCTTCATCTGTCCATGGAACCCTTTATGTTGACGATCTGCAGATCTCATGCCAAGGTAGTAACATGGCACTAATAGAGCGACAATTGCAAAACGCAGTTAATAGAGTGGTAGCTTGGTGCAATACCAATGGCCATACCATCTCCCCAGTGAAAAGCAGTTGTATTCACTTCTGTCGGAAGAGAAACATTCACCAGGATCCTTGTATTAGAATTAAAAATATTCCAATTCCTGTGGTGAATGAAGTACGATTTTTGGGAGTAACTTTCGATCGGAAACTCACCTTCCTTCCGCATATATTATATTTGCGGAAGAAGTGTGAGAAATCATTAAATATTTTAAAGGTTCTCTCAAAAACATCATGGGGTGCCGATCGAACCTCCCTTCTAAGAATTTATCAGGCAATCATTCTCTCCCGGATAGATTATGGATGCATGGTATATGGTTCCGCCCGCTCATCTGTTTTGCGGCGACTGGATACCGTCCATCATTCTGCATTGCGTATTTGCTCTGGTGCGTTCCGTACATCTCCAGTTGAAAGCCTCCATGTTATATGTCACCAACTGCCCCTTTCTTTAAGGCGACAGAAATTGTCTACCACATTTTATTTTCGAACGAAATCTGTTCCGAAACATCCTCTGAGCCAAATGTCATTGCCAGTAAGTCTTCGCCGACTATATAATGCCCGTCCTTTTCACATCCTTCCATTTTGTGAAAGAGCCAAATTGCTCCTGCATGACTCGGACCTTAACACGATTCGTGTTAAAGCTATTGACGGCTATAGTATCCCACCCTGGGATATCCCACAGTTTTCTTACTTGAATCCTTTCATTGGATTCGATAAATCCTCAACTGCGCCTGTTGTTTTCCAACAGATATTTTCCTACCATCGCTATCGATATTCTTCTTTTGATCCCATTTTCACGGACGGCTCGAAATTGGATGGTCATGCCGGATGTGGCATAATATTTCCATCTGATACACTGAGCCACCGTCTTCATAATTGCTGCTCCGTTTTTACTGCTGAGTTGGTGGCAATTTTTTGTGCTCTACAGAAAATTTCACCCTCTACTCAGCGTAAATTTATTATCTATTCTGATAGCATGAGTGCTTTGGAGACACTTTCACATTACGACAATCGGATACATCCGATTGCTATTAAAATTTTGTTTACTCTGCGACTGCTGCAGAATGATGGATTTCAAATCATTTTCTGTTGGGTTCCGAGTCATGTCGGCATCTTGGGAAATGAAAGGGCAGACTTGGCTGCAAAATCTGCAACAACCTTTTTAAGCATAGGAATTCCCTTTTGTGACATTAAAAGGTTCATCTCTCACCACATATATTCTAACTGGCAAATTTCATGGGATCTGCAGATCCAAAATAAATTGCATTTCATTAAAACGGACATTGCTTTATGGCCTGCTCATCCTATACGGCAGATGGATGTTCAATTGACTCGTCTCCGTATAGGGCATACGCGCTTCACCCATAAACATCTCATATTTGGAGAAAATGCGCCCATGTGCAACAGTTGCAAAGTTCCATTTACTGTCCAACATGTGTTAATTGAATGTCCTGTTTTTAATTCTTATCGTGCTCGTTTCTTTAACTCAGAATCTTTAACATTACAAGACCTGGTGGGTGAAAAATACCACCCAAGTATTTTTAATTTTTTAAAAGCTATTAATTTTTTCACTTGCATTTAGCATATTTGTTCTCTTTTAGTGATTTTAAAAGATTCAATGAATTACTTCTTTGTTTTGTATTCTCATGAATTATAGTTTCGATTCTATTCGTGTCTGTTTCATTTTTATTCTGTTTACTTGTGTCTGTTTCATGTGTTTTTATCTTTATACCGCTGATCTTGGTTTATAAAAAAATTCATTTATTAAAAACTTTTAATAATTTTACCATTAGATTGGCGCAGCATGGCCAAGCATGGCTCTTGCGCCAGAAAACACAACTCAAACTCAAACTCAAACTCAAACTCCATTTCCACCGAGCCCTTTGGTCTTCTTTTTTAATTTCCTAAGTCGTGACCCTACTCTTTTTTGAACGTGCCCTATACATTCAAGTTTTGTAACTCTATCTTTTCCATAGATATCCTTTACTTTTAGAAATGCCTTAGAATCACCATCACCAAAATATTCGGGGTATTCTAACTCTCGTTTCAATACTGATCTTTCAAAAATTCTGAAAGCCCCAACAGCTTCCATATTTTCTGATGACCCCTTGTAGTTAGAGCATTCATGGTTGCAAGTTATTTTTCTCTCACACATTCTACAATATTGGGTCATTACTTCTAAATCCAATATTTTCCCAGTATCTATGAAAATAGCTGAGAGACAGCCATTTAGTGACATATGGCCATGTGCTATCCACAGAAACACCACAGGTTGTGCTTCCTTGCTGTGGGAAATTGCGAGAAAATTTTTGATAGCGTTTCCCTTGTCATGTCTTGTCGAAAGAAGTTTTAGTGCCGTTACCAACCTGTTAACAAAAAAAGGAGCAGATTGATAATCACAGAACGGGGAGATTTGAGATTACTTCTTACAAAACTGAAGCCAAATATTGATAATTTGCTGTCAATTCATCAAGTACATCCGTCTCATTAAAAGTATGACTATTTTTATTGTTGATTTACATTTTAGAGTTCATTATTGATTTTTTGTCAATTGTTGATTGTTTGTAATAATAAATGTTTATAATTTTATGTAACCACAAGTATTATTTTAATAAATAGGACACAAGAAAATGTGCTACTTTTTTTTTCTTCTTAACACCCCCAATTTAGGGTGATATTTTTTAGGAGTTTTGGGAATGCAGTAGAAATGCAACAGTAGGGGGTCTACCGAAAATAGTAAAACTTTGAAAGTGGTCCACGAGAAAAAAAGTTTGGGAACCTCTGGTCTATTAAATAATCAAAATTATATACAAATTAATATGTTCGAACAGAAGCATAAAAAAAGGAAGAAAAAAAATATTTAGCGATTTTAGACGAGGCGACATGGAAGATAATATTGTTAAGCCACACTTTTATTAATGAAAATAACTGAAATTGAAATTTTATAATCCGTATTCTTTGAAGCTCCAGGGAGATAGTTAGAAGTGAGCGACTGCTGCATGAATTTAAAAAGCAAAATGATTTGAATACATCATTTGATTGAAAGCAGTGCAGAGACGAAGATTAAAATGGACAATTAAGCAAAGAGATAATTTTTTATAAATTCCTAAGTTGCATCTCAATAATGTCCAATATTTCAAAAATATTGCAGAATATTGAAGAATACCGAATAAACAAGACTGCGCAATAATATTGTTTATAATAATTGATGTAATAAAATTCTGGTACAAAAATACAGTTATAACTAAATAAGTTATTTAATTTGAAAATTTATTCCAAAAAACTAGCTGCAATATCTTTTAATTAAAACATGAATATTGTATAGTATTCTTTAAAGAATATTGAAATTTCTGCATTGAAAGTCATTGACTAATATTGTAAAATTAAATTGTAAATTCTACATTTATCAAAGTTGTAATTACATTACAGTAAATTATGTATTTAGGTATATAATATAGTTGTTTTTTATTAAATTTTTATGTGGTTGATTTGAAATGATTAGAAAACCGAAGCATTTTTGACATTCTGATTCTATTTAAATGAATCTGATTTTTAATAAAATGTCCTTGTTCTATATTTATTTATTTGAAGTAAAATAAATTAAATTTGAAAAATGAAAGGAAAGTAAATAAATTTGCATTTTTAATAAGTAAATAAATTCGAATTTTTAAAATTTTGCTTTTGAAAAATCCTTTAACTAACATTTACTGTAAATGAAATGTACCATAATTCTTAAATTTAAGGAAACCATCAAAAACTTCGGCGAGCAACTCTTTATTATTGACATCTTTAATTTATGTTTTCTCAAAGTTGAAATTTTAATTTTCACAAACTGAATCAAAGATAAAAAAAAAAAAAAAAAGAAAAAAGAAACGTAACGCCAAACAGGTGCAATTTTTACAATATCCTATATATTTAAAATCTCTTACTTCCTTAACTGATTTTATTTCTCACCTAAAACGGAAATTTATTTTAATAAAATTTTTTTATTTGCTATTAAATCACTTTCCTCAATGACTAATATTTCCATACTTAATTAAATTATGAGAAAAGTTATTAAATTTCAGAGACAATGTTTTACTATCGATCAAACACGCAGTTACCATAATTTGCAGTCACATTTCTAATTCTCGCTCATTATAGGGGATAAACCGTTGATATATAAACCAAAATATCCCAACTTCGAGTCCGAAAATAATCTATAATATACAGTTCAATTCAGGACTACCATAACTAAGAGATGTATTAAATACTAAGAAAGAAATTTTTATGCTCTAATAAGTACTTAGAATTAATATTGGTAATATTTATGGTATTGAGAAATAATTTATTAAATACAGAACTATGATGAATAATATTGGGAACTATATTATAGAGCATAGGAACCCAAAATTAATAACAAAAGTCTTTTGCTTGACACTGTTCCACTATTGCAAAACAATTTTGTATAAATTGCTTTTTCAAATTATACAATATTATGCAATGTAGTGTTTTTCATAGGTTATCTTTGATGAAGAAACATGAATGTGGTAATCAATTTTTGTTATAAATTTCCTTATCTTGGTACTATTCGATTAAAGATTAAAATTAATATAAATTAAAAATATAGATTGATTAATATAAGTATATTTATTAATAATTTTTTGGTGCAAATCTTTAATGTAATTAAAAATTTAAAGTAAACCAAAATAGTTATTTATTAAAAGCAAAATATTAAATTTTTAAATAACAGTATTTATATTTTTAATTTAATTAAAATCTGATTTCATTTTTATATATATAATTAATTTTTATTTAATTTATAATTGTTTTTTCTATTTAATTATAAATTTAAATACTTGCATGCCATTTTCGATCTGAATCTTTGAATGATTTGAATATGATCTGGTTCCGAATATGTATCGGTTCATCTTGAACGAATATTGGCGATAGTTTGGCGTAAAACAGATGTTCTGGGCGAGAAACAGAAATTCCTGTAGTATGTTTGTTTACTAATTGTAAGGAATGGTACTTGCCTGCTAAAAAGAAATCATAATGCTTTATGTAAGTTTTAATAAATTCATATATATATATTTATTTTAAATTAACTCTTTTTACACACAGTGTAGAATATTTAAAATAACTTTACAAAGTGGCAATTTAAATTTATTTCGACGGTCATAAAGGAAAATGGGAGCTGCAAATTTAGATGGTACTTATCTTCGCAAAACACAAAATTTTAATTTTTGTGTTTGATATAACTGATGTATACGGAATAAATGTGTAAACTTGACATGATGGAACATCGATATTATCAAAACACGGTATGAACGTATCTCTAATTATCCAAAAGATTAGTTAATCATTAAAATAACTGTCAAAAATCTGAATAGTGTTTTAGATCTAATATTAAATTTTATAATTTATGGCTTGGAAAAAATTCGTGATGATGGGATCATATTTTAAAGATCTGAATGAATTGATTAAAAAAATTGAAATCAAAAGCTGTTCTTGTGTTTGTATGCCTGACTATTATTGTATATAGTGTATTAGGGAATAATAATGATAATTCAATAGTAAATACACTCAAATTTGCTTATAGGTGTTTAAAAAAAATATGAAGTAAAAAATGAACTTTTTCATTTTTCTGTATTTTAAAATTTTCTATTGTGAGAAATTAAAGTTTTGTCATCAAGTGGAAAATTGAATTGCGATGAATTCTGATTGTTACTTAGAAATATGAAGTATTGCTACTGTAAACATTTCTCATATATGTGTTATTTTATTATTTTTCCAAAACATTAATAACTATTGTAATGATAAAGTACTTTATTTATATGATGCAAAACATCAGTTACATGTCATTTTCCTCTTTTACTAAATTTTGTAAATTTTGCCCATAGTAATTATTTCTCTGCACCTGTAATATGAGAAACTTTTTCTAGAATGCAAGTGTAGGGGATAACATAATTTTACTCTTAGCTATTTAAATGATGATTAAGAACAAGAAGAATGTGTTATATCTTTCTTTAATGATACAGTGGACATCATAGGAAACTTTGAATTTATTTTGTTTGTCAAACTACTAGCAAGGAAAAATTCAATAAATTTAATTTGATTCGTAGTTCTGTACTCAATACTCAAACAGGATATTATGTGATGGTAAAAAATAATTTTTTTAACTAATTACCTACCTCCATGTACATATATCATGTGAAATAGGAAAAGTGTAATTACTACTTAAAATGTGCAATAAAAGCAAGATTATTTTGTCATCTTAGAGATAAATGTATTAAAATTTTAAATATTCTTCATATTTTGGAGTAATGTTTTTCCATTGCCTTAAAAACATTAAAATTGCTTTAAAATGAATTTGCATTTGTAAAATTAAATTTGTATTAATCAAAATTATTAATTGAAATTTTGATTTTTTGTCTTTCCATTTTTTATATTATTTTATTCAGTCTCTTGGAAGATTTATAATTGGTGCTTTACTGTATTTTGTTTATTATGATTTTCTTTTTTTTTCAATTTTATCATTTAATAAATGTTTGAGTGTAGATGATGAAACTTGAAATATATATTTACATTCTGTTATGTATACTAGTTTTATCTATAGGAATATTGAATTATTTTAATTTCTTTTTCAAAAGTTTAATCATATATCATTAAAAAATAAAAGTAAATTTTGTTCAAGATTGGAAATAATATTATTTTAGAATGTTCAGAAAGGTAGAGAAAATAATAATTATATATATACTTTTAGAATGAAATATACAGCTGGAATGAATTCAGTTTTTTAATAAAGGTAATCTAGAAAGTTATTATTTTCAAGAGATGCATGGGGAAAAAAAAAAGTAATCTTAAGTTATTTAACCTTGCCAAACTTCTTTTTTTCTGAAAATTTTATGCATATACTATAGTGCTAGTACCATTTAAATTTTTAATTATTATTTTCTTTTCTATTCTTTGTATTACATTAAATGGTACAATTCAGTTTTAATGACTTCCACAAAAAATGTCAAGAAAATTTTTTGCAAAATTTTGAAAATATATTCAAGTGCATTGTTATTTATTTTGAAACATTTTGAATGTACAAATCACATGCTATATAGTTTGACGATTGAAATCACCAAATTGGCAAAATCTTTTCTTGGCACTCTTTGGTCATCATTACAACCGACAAGTAGCCATTAAATATTTAAGTTATATTTTACATTATGATATAAGATTTTGTCTGCTTAAGCCAATGCTAAATAATATATGTCTTTTATCATATTAAAGTAATGTTTTTTGCAAATTATATAAAAAAAATATGAAGTTTTACTAATGCAATGTTTAGATTGCAAGTTGATCAGAGCTATAAAATTTGTTTTCTTTTTCCTTCTTGCTAAGTAATAATCGCTCTTGGGCATATTAAAGTAATGTTTTTTGCAAATAATTAAAAGATATATTATAAAGTTTTACTAATGCAATGTTTAGATTGCAAGTTGATCAGAGCTATAAAATTTCTTGTTTTCTTTTTCCTTCTTGCTAAGTAATAACAATTGCTCTTGGGCATATTAAAGTTATGTTTTTTGCAAATAATTAAAAGATATATTATAAAGTTTTACTAATGCAATGTTTAGATTGCAAATTGATCAGAGCTATAAAATTTCTAGTTTTCTTTTCCCTTCTTCCTAAGTAAAAATAATTGCCCTACGACATTCAGACTAATGCCAATACAGCATGTGTGTTTACTATGCTGTAAGATTTTAACACAATACATTCAATTGCATTGGAGATTTCAGCAAAGCTGCGCTATTTATATTTTTACTCTCTCATATGTTTGGTTTGTTTGTTACTTAAAAATGATTTAAAAGGTAACATGCTTTAATAATGGTCTAAACTTCTAATTATGATGTAGTGACCAAATTAAAAATTTTTGTTATTGTTATAATTTACTAAGTGTCATCTTAAATAGCTGTTTTTTAAACAATATTTGGAATAATTCTAATAATCTGGAAACATTTCACTAATTTGCTTCGGATGTTGTACCATAATCTTAAGTCTTTCCAAATGCTGGAGGATAACATGCATTAGTTTGTAATATTTTTCTTTAGTATGTATTAACTAAATTAAAAATCATATCAGCAGGGAAAGTAGATTGACCAGCAAAGAAAAAACATTCATAGAATTAAAAGTTTATTAAAAAAATACAAGGAAAAAAACAGTGAAATAAACACTTCAAATTATCAGTAGTCAATAGTATATAGCTTATGAAATTTACTGAAAACAATTTAACTGAAATCACTGATATAGAAGAAATGATAAGGAGAAATGATAATAAAACTTAATTTCATACAGAAGAGTGACAATTGATTCTTTGAAGTGACAGCTATAAGCTTTTTTAGAAGTAACTTTTTGCCAGATTATCTTCCCCAGTAGTTCTGTCAGATTTACATCACCTTGATATCAATCTCAAAATTTGAAAATTTCTTTAATGAAATTATATTTTATACTTTAAGAGAAAGAAAATATTAGCAGTTTAACTCTAAAAAGAAAAATCAGTAAATTTATATACAAAGTTAACATGCGATGTTTAAAACAGAGAAGATTTGCATGCTCATAATATTGCTACAATCATTTTATGAAGTTTCATATTCAATTTAATGTATGTCATCTTTCAGATGTGCATACACCTAAATTTCTTTTATCCAGCACAATTCTTCCATGCCTTTGAGATTTTATTTTATCATTATTTTGCTAATATAGTTCTTGTGTTTATGCAGCTAACATGAATTTAAGTTATTAAAACAAGGCATTATATTTTTATTGTTTTAAAAATTGAAGGATTTATCCTTGGAGATTATATATATATATATGTGTGTGTGTGTGTTTATTTCTGTAATAATACTGCCTACATATTTTAATATTTTTACTTGCATTGGTTGATAATTATAAATATATAATTATGTTTATATATAAAAACATATAATATAAACATAAATCATATAATGTAAATTTTTTAAATATTTATTGTGTATTTGTTTTTACTTGGTAGTAAGCTATACGACTATAGTTTAGATATTATTCACTTCTAATAATGTAATCTTTCAGAGTATTAGATTTTCAAATTAGTTTTTAGTGCCTTAATTTTTTTTTTTTCATATTCAAAACAGCAATTAATTGACAAAAGAAAATCCAAATATATCATATATATTGTAGTCAGTGATTGATCACTAAAAAAAATATGCAAATTTCTAGAAATGGGGAAAATTATGTTTATTACTTTCTAGATGTGCTGAAAATGCTATCTGATGAATTATGAATTGTAATTATGAACTTGTTAATAACAATATATATTTTTGAAACTCATTGACTGCTCTCTTTTAACTGTTTGTTAATGGTATTGAGTTATAATTGTTCTGTTTTGATTGTCACTGCAGAAAGAATAGGATTTTGTGGGTTTAGGGAAATTTAATAACTTTTTCATTGTAACCAGAGCCTTTTCAGAATTCAGTTATAAGGTAGTATTTCATTGAAGCATCAATTTCAAAAATTACTTTCAAATCAGATGATAAATAATATATTAATTAATTTGAATTTTGAAACTTGAGTTTAATAATTTGTTACTTATGATATATTAATTAGAGAGTTATCATTATGTTAGAGTTATCATTTTGGGACATCCAGTTTATATAACATGCTAAGACTTAAAGTAAGTTCTCTTAAGTTTTGGTCTGAAAATCAGTTTGCGAATATAGATCTCATATTGAGAAAATCTTATTTTTGACATGGAATATTTTTCATATATTTTTCTTTAGGCTACATTTTTTTTATGTCATTACATTATTGTTTGTGCTGATACTATTTGTTTTCAAATATATTCTTCATGTCGCTTGAAAAAGGTTTTTAAATTTCATAAATTGCTAGTCACCTTTGGCGACCAATTAGTTCGCTGGAAATATTGGTTGTTGCTATTCTTATCTCTGATTATATGCTACCCATAATTCTTATTTTGTTCATTTTTGTCTCTTAATTCACGCCATTTACCTTTTTATTTTTATCTCATATCTTTAATTTTTTGTAAATTAGGTGTAGTGGAATACAAGCGTTTTTTGACATCTTTTAATCCCCCTAACAATGAAAAGTTGGAAATTTAAGACGAACATTAATAAGAGTTCTAGTTGGGAAAGCATGCTGTAGGGAGCTATTGAAGTTAAAGTTCTTTCCTAATGGTGAATGTTTTAGTGATTGCAAGATTCAGCAATATATATTAATAGTGGTGGCTCGTTCATTAAGATGGGTTTACACTCCTGTAAACCCACCTTTCCTGTACGATCGCGCGTGCGCAGAAGCGAGATTGCTCGTGCTGAAAGAGCGGACAATAGCAAATGATTGTTTCGGCGGAACAAGTGCTTGCTACTGTACAGTTTCTGCGCATGCGTGGTCTTACTGGATGAAGTGCAGCTGGTTAGATGTAAACTCTACTTAAGGGCTGCAGAATTGCAGTGGTCCTTATATTATTTTAAATAAGGGTTTGTTATTTCATATGGCTCTTGCGCGAGAAAGAATCAAACCAACCAACTAACCCTGTTTGTTATTTTATGGTCCCATTCTACTTTCTATTGTTGTTGTTATTATTATGGTTAGAAATGATCCATCGCGAAAATCTAAGCCTGTGATTTTCTTAAATACTATTCAGATTATCATAAATATAAATTTTGGTTTTTCAGTGGTAAAGTTGTATTTTTAGAGTTTTCTATTTCATTTGTCGGAGAAATTTTTTTTAAAGGCTCTACTTATTGATGCATTCTGCTAAATATTCAATTGTTTATGTAAAAGTCAAGAATTGTGGAATAATTCTGCCAGTGTTACATAACACTCACAATTGATAGAAATTGTTTTAGCAGCTTCCTTGAAGAAAGAAAGGATAATTAAAGAAATCAACAGAACAACCAAATTTGACTCTAATTTCTGTCTGATGCAAAAGTTTCATGTCCTCCATTCATTTTAGATGAGTGAATTAATTCTCCTGGAAAATATTTGAAAGATTAAACTTTCTTTCAGGAAGTTGATTAGATATTGTTTAATGAGTGTTTTACTTAGTAAAACTAAGTTCCCTTTAGATAGTTTAGCGTTCAAGAAATCTAAGTAGGTCTGTTGCCATGAAGTATCATTCCTTATATATGATAATTTATATGTATATTCTTTGAGGGTAAATCATATTGATCTTCATGCACTGCCATACGGTATTCCAGCTTATAAGACAAAACTATTACGGAATAAAATTATACTATAATGGGTACGCAGTAAACACTACGCAACGTTGCCTTCTTGCATGATGGAGCACCGTGTTGCATTTCAGACCTGCATAGTGATTGAAACTTAGTCTTCTGTCCATCCCAAACGCATGTTTAGCATCTAGATCTCTTAACTTGGTACCTTTTGACTTCTTGATCTGGAAACACTAGAGATCAACGTTTCACTCTGATCATGTAGCATGGTAAGATATCATCCAGGAAAGTATCTTTAGTAGCTGTAGAACTGTTGCTTAATGGTTTGTGGTTATTTGCAGTTATTGGTCTCCTGACTTCCTGGTGCTCATGTATGGGAGCATTTCTTGTGTATTGTCATAATTTTTCGAAATAAATTTTTTTTTTCTTCATACTTAAAAATATAGCAAAGCAATAAAGCATTTCTCAAATTTTTTGGAAAAGGGAAAATCATGCACGCGTCTTCCCTTTTCTATGGGGAATTCAAACAGAATGAATAAAATATTTTCGGATTGAGTCTGTAATCGATAAAGGGATGATTTAAAATGAATCTAGAATTATTTGATGTATTTATATGTTAGATCCGTGCCTTCCTGTCTTTGTAAAATATTTGTAATGATGCAATAAAAAAGGAAAAAAGATTTATTTGGAACACGCAACAATAGTCACTGTATGGATATTTGATACAATTTTATTGAGTAACAATATTTTTTTGTGGATTTATGCATAAATTAGAACATGACATTTAAAAAGTAACAATCATAAGACAAAGAAGGGAGCGACTCAGAAAGCTTTAGAATTTTCTCTTGAGATGATTTACGGAAAGGAGAGTTTTTGTTGTTTTGGTATAGTTTTTATAGCTTGGAGTTTTCTTTTTAAACTCTCTTGTATGAGATTTTTTTCTTTCTAAATATTATACATTTTTTACTCTTTAGATATTATATTTGAAGATTTTCTTGTAACTCTGAATCTAAAATTTATTATTTATTTTGTGTTATTTAGGTTCCAAAGCTGCACTATCATAAAAAAAATTTCTGACTGAAAGAGAAAACGACAAGATGGCTGTAACTTGTGACATATTTTGAATAGAATTCAGCTCTGTTAAATGGAAAAATCGTGCAATAACTATTTAAAAAATATTTTATCTACATTGTGTCTTTAATTGTTTCATAAATTATATTTTTAAATATTTCATATATGTTTACAGAAGAGAAATACCATTATTTTGATTAAAGTAGTAAAGCATAGTTCCAACAATTAAATTCGAAGATACGTCGTTTGAATATCCATTGGAACAACCTCATGTTAGTAATATTTATAACCAGACATTTAACTTGTATGGATCTTTAAGAATATTGTTTACAAATTGGAAGTAAAGAGAAGCCATATGCTAATAATAAAAGAATTTTTCAGAACAATTAGTTCGTAGTTTCGTAATGAAGAAGTCACACGTATGTGATATTATTGCAAATTTTCTCCAGTAACAAAACTCAAAGAAGCTTTAGTTGCTAATAGGAAACCATATACTTGGCGTCATTTACAGAAAAGCCACGATATCGCCATTTAATATCACATTTACGGCTGTATATAAAAATGGAGTCGTTTCCTTGTGACTTGTGTAATAAAACATTTTCTAAAAAATCATATTTAATGAGACATTTATGGAGGCATACGAAAGAGAAGCTGTTTACGTGTGAAGTATGTAACAAATCATTTTTTGAAAAGTCAAATTTAC
This sequence comes from Argiope aurantia, assembly GCA_026543865.1. Taxonomy (NCBI): domain Eukaryota; kingdom Metazoa; phylum Arthropoda; class Arachnida; order Araneae; family Araneidae; genus Argiope; species Argiope aurantia. The sequence continues at coordinate 3,127 of JAPMOR010037915.1, read as the reverse complement.
AAAGACATTTTCGTACACATACGAAAGAGATGCCTTATGTCTGCGATATCTGCAATAAAACGTTTTCCGATCAATCGCACTTAGTAACACATTTACGGACGCATACAAAAGAGAAACCATTTACCTGTGATATATGTGATAAAGCATTTTCTGATAATTCGAATTTCAAAAGGCATGTAAACAAGCATAGTCAAGAGAAACCTCATGCTAGTGATACACATAATCAAACTAAGTCGAGTTTAAATGCAAAAGAGAGGCCGTATATTTGTAATAAGTGCAATAAAACCTTTTCTCAATATTCTCATTTGACGGCACATTTGCGGATCCATACAGAAGAGAAACCGTATTCTTGTAACATTTGCAATAAAGCCTTTTATCAGCAATCTCATTTAACAGCGCATTTGCGAACGCATACGAAAGAGAAACCACATGCTTGTGAAGTGTGTAATAAAGAATTTTCTGAAAAGTACCATTTAAAAGCACATTTGCGTACTCATACGAATGAAAAACCGTTTGCATGTGACGTGTGCAATAAAACATTTTCCCACTCGTCGAATTTAAAGAGACATTTATGGGTACATATAAAAGAAAAACCATTTGCATGTGACTTGTGTGATAAAACATTTCCTGGAGAGCCATGTTTAAAAGCACATTTACGGAAGCATGAAAAAGAGAAACTGTTTGTGGGTGACATAAGTAATAAAGCATTTTTTGAAAAGTCTCATTTAAAAGTGCATTTGCAGATGCATTCGAAAAAGAAGTCGTTTGCCTGTGAAATATGCGATAAAATATTTTACCGCTCATGGAATTTAAAAAGACATTTATGGACACATACACAGGAAAAACCGTTTACATGTGACGTGTGTAATAAAAAAATTTCCGAGAAATCTCTTTTTAATACACATATTTTGACGCATAATATTAAGGATGAATAAACTATAATATTCAATGTTTATTGAGTCTTCTTTTTTCAGATTTATTTTTACTTCACTTACTAAAAAGGGATATTATATTTGTGGCTTATATAATTTATTTATTGTTATTATTATTATTGTAAGTAAATCGTTTGTACTAAACGTAATATTTTAATTGATAAAATGAGCGAGTTTTTATTTTTCATTTTGACAAGTCAATTATTGGAAGTACATATCAATTTCCATATTTCTATCTCATAAGAACCTACATCATTGAGTGGCATTGACCTCTATGCATTACTAGACATATATTACAGAATAGTTGCTTTTTTTCACCCTAATATTAGATAATTACTATCCGTATTCACTGGAGATTCAATATATGATGAGCATTGTTACATACCTAATATAAAATTACTTTTAAAACATGCACTCTGTGCAACATTTTAAATTCGGTTTTAAAGGCGCCCAAAAAGCACCAAGAAAAAATTTCGCCAAGTTTTAAAAATATATTCAAGCGCATTATTATGTATGATGAAAAATTTTGAATGTGAAAATCACCTGTTATATAGTTTGACGATTAAAATCGCGAAATTGGCGATTTTTTTTCTGCCATGTTTGGCCGACGTAATAACAGACAAGTACCAGTAATATTGGTTTGTTTATTTCACACTAAAACATTTTATACGCGTAAAAGTATGGGATAACAGCCTTTGCCACTATATCCCTCACTGTTTATATTCCAGGTTTTTTTACTTGCAAAAGTGTTAAGAGTTGATGATTAACAAGAAAAAAGTTGTGTAGCTTGTTTATGAAAGGATTAAAGTGAAGTAATTTTATTGCCATAGTTAAATTATTAGATATGATATATTGTATTAATTATTTTATATTTGTTGTTATTTCCTTCACCAATGAAACTTCTAAATAAAAATTTCACTACCTGATAATTTAATTTCATGGGCAGATATCTTATAAATAAAAAAAAAGCTTTATATATATGAATTAAATTTTGTTAAATGAACCAAAAATATTTACATTTATTGTAGAACTTTATTAGTAAATGTGTTACATTCCACTTGTGAGTGAGGTTTCTTCTGCGATGCCTTATGTATGCTCGATTACTTTCTGATTTTGATGAACAAATGTATGATTGCTTTCATGATTCTATGCATTATAAAATATGCTTCTTTTGTACTAAAGTATAGTGACATAACATTACATTTTAATTATAAATTTTTTTACTATGGTTTCATTTCTTCTAGATCCCTGTCTTAATTTCTTTTATGAATGAAGTATTTATTATAATTTTTATTCAATCTATGTGATGTACAAGTTCATGAAGAATTTTTTTTTTTATTGCTAACCGAAATTATGTTTTGCATTCTATGTATTTCTATTATTTCTTCTACATGTATTGCTTTTAGTAACAAAAAAGTTGGAAATATGCATATTTATTGGTATTTTTATTTGGATTGACTCAAAGAAAAATATATTTAAAAAAATTAAATTATACAAAGTTTTAAAAATAAAAGGTAAAATCTGATTTTTTTATTCTGAGAATTAATTTGTGACTATGGATCTTCCGTTGATATTAATCTTTTGTTGTTGCAATAAAAGAATTTTTAATGGCTTGTATGTGCTATTTTATTTTTTTCTAAAGTTTTGTGACATGGAACCAGCATTATATTGAATTAAAATTTAATTAATTGGCGTTGTTTATATTTTTTGTTTATAAATTCTGGTATTTATTGTTGGGAAGGTCACTAAATTTACATTAATGTTTAAAGTATACAGATTTATGTTAAGAAAAGAAAGACTAATATTTAAACAATTAATATGGCTTGAGTAACTAAAAATGTATAATGCTGTGTTGTATGCTGTAATTTTATCATTTTGATAAAATTACAGAATATTTTTAATTTAACTAGAAGTGTTTTTGCTTATGTATGCTTTTTTTAAATGTTTTTATTGATTTATTTTAGTAGATTTAAAATAAAAATTGAAATTACACAAAAACTTTTGACGAAGAAAGTATGTATTTATCTTACCATCGTTTTGGTTAAAACTATATTATTTTACTTATGAAAAGGGCTGAAATGAAAGTTAGTATCATAAGAAAAAATATTTTAGTAAAAGAAGTATTATAAAGGGTTTTTTTTTTTTTTTTTTTACTTATTTGTACGTTGGTATATGTGCTGACAGTGACAGCAACT
>JAPMOR010037898.1:0-29621 GCA_026543865.1 Argiope aurantia | reverse complement strand
AGAATAGTGAAAATTCATAATTTTCTATTCAATTAGTAACATTTTGACCAAAAATTTACAAAGATTTCAAAAATTTATTTTAAAATACTTCCAAAATAAAGAAATTGTAGAGATAAAAGTCAAAATTCGGTCCGAGATTATGGGCATGCGCAGACTCATTCTTTCTGATATACACATGGCTTTCATGCACGGATTGGCACAATTATAGAATATAAATGAATAAATAAACATGTTGCTTTTAATTCGATCTCCAAAGGATCGTATGTGGCTTTGTGGTCGTAGGTTCGATCCGCGCTCTCGGTATTCATTTTAATTTTTTTTTTGTATTTTATTTATTTATTTTTTATATTTAAGAATAGTAAAAATTAATATTTTTCTTTTGAAGTAGTAATATTTTCATCAGAGTTTACAATGATTTCAATATTTTATTTAAAAATACTTCCAAAATAAAAAATTGTAGAGATAAAAGTCTAAATTCGGTCAGAGATTCTGGGCATGCGCAGACTGATTTTTTTTTTTTTTTTTTGATATACACATGGCCTTCATCCAGGGATTGGCACAATTATAGAACATAAATGAATAAATAAACATATGGCTTTAAATTCGCTCCTTGGATGGATCGTATGTAGCTTTGTGGTGTGAGTGTCAATATGCGAGGCAGTGGCCGTAGGTTCGATCCGCGCTTTTGGCTTTCGTTTTAATTCTTTTTTTATTTTTTTTATTTATTTTTTAACTTTAAGAATAGTGAAAATTAATCTTTTTCTTTTCAATTAGTTACATTTTGACCAGAAATTAACAAAGATTTCAATAATTTATTTAAAAATACTTCCAAAATAAAGAAATTGTACATTTAAAAGTCTAAATTCGGTCAGAAATTCTAGGCCTGAGCAGACTCATACTTTTTGATATACATATGGCTTTCATCCAGGGATTGGCCCAATTATAGAATATAAAAGTAATATTTTGACCAAAAATTTACAAAGATTTCAATACTTTATTAAAAAAAATTTCGAAAATAAAGAAATTGTGTAGATGTTCTGCCTTTTCTTCTTCTCAACTGGGTTTTCAAGAGATTCATTTTAAAAAAGCACCTAGAACAGAATTGCTGTTTAAAGATTTCGATATCGCGCATGCGCACGTACATTCTCTTTGTTTGTTTAGATTCTGTTGGCCATTCTTGTTTGAAATGAGCGGTGAAATGGCTGAGTTTTTTATTTTGAGTTGCAATCAACGCTAAAAGGCTTTTCAAGAAGCTATATATTGGTATGTTTGATTTTTGTTCATGTTTCAATATTTGATATGCAATTTTATTCAAATTTCCATTATTGTTCCTTTAGATTTATGCGATGATTGCATATTCTGTACTGGTTCTTAAAGTTTCTGTGAGGAATTTCGATTGTCGTTAAAAAGTCATGTCGTCTAGTTTTTTGAACATGCGTTTTGATTGAATAATTTCTCTAAAAGAAACTGATTCTTTCGATTGAGGAATATCATTTCATATTATTTAATTTAGGTTTCTTCCGTGTTATAAAATACAAAAGTTTTCAGAATCGTACACGAAACATTCTTAGAGGAAAATGTGATTAAAAGAAAATGCGCTTTTTAATTCGATCATATTATGAACTATTCAAAGTGAATGGAAAAAAAAAAATCTAAACCATGAGTTGTTTTTAGTGACACAATTATTATTCGATTCTCCTTTAAAGTTTAGGATTCATATTTTCACTCATGGGAGCTTTGGCAACCTGATTTAAAACATGAATTAAGTCTTAAGGATATTTTAGTTTAGTAACGATTTATAGATTAGCTTATTTTGCTGCCCAATGAAACACTTTCACAATAATAGGGCTATTTGGAGAATGTTTAAAGAATCTTGCAATGACCAGCATAAACATCTCATAATGATATTTCTTTTCCTGTTATAGATTGATTCGTATAAATTTATTTAATAGAATTGACTAACAGTACAATGATAGCTTCTTTACAGAAACGCATAGACAAAAAACAACATTTTCTTCTTTAAGTATATGTAAATAGATTTGCAATCGTGCATCTAAATAGCTATTAAAAATAATTCAAAGTTTGAGGCTTAATAAATGAAAATGAATCTCACCACTAGAATATAAAATCTGTTGATTTGTAAATTATAACTTGAATTTAATCCTAATAGGTTGGTTTTGGTTCAAGTTTCTAATCACGTAATCGAAAAGAAAGAAAACGCTTCCCAGGTCAAAATTTGTATCACACTTCAGGAAAAACTGAAATGAAAGTTTTTATTAAAAATTATATAGCAAAATAGAATATTAGTTTCTTAATTTTTTTTTCTGCTATTTAATTGCGTGAGATCTTCTGGTTTGAAAAATTCCAATATAGATTCAATTAAGAATCCATGCATCATTTAAGATGCTATGATGTGCTCTTTTCTAAAGATTAATAATATCTATGAATGATTTAGATTTGAATTATATGTTTTACAGTAAAGTTATGAAATATACTAACCATACTTGGACACGCAGTGTGTAGAGTTATCATGATAAAGAAATGTGATGTCCCGATAATTGATCAAAGTATTGAGTGGTGAAAAACACCTTTCAACGAAAATGATGATAGGATCGTTATCTTTTTGATGCATTACAATGGATACTTTTAAATCTTTTGTCCAATTCATTAAAATGCAGAGAGAAAATTTGAAATATTGAAGGCGTAGTCAGGCTTAGAGGAACAAGACATTTTCACAAAAAATGTGGAATTGTGGCAACAAAGGGCGACCACGAAAGTAAAGAATCTAATGAATTAAGTAACAGAAATGGATACTACAGATAAAATGTACAATGTAGGCGTATAAAATATAAATTCCCATAGCACAACAACATAGTTGTATGAATAATATCATTAAAACTTTTATGCGGCCTGATGGGTACGATGGCAAGTTTTGGAGGAAGGATAAGCAAAAGGCGTAGAAACATTAAAAAAGAAATCCTTCAATTGTAATGCCATCCAAAACAACACCTTCTAGTGATGTTGCTATCCATACAATTGTATTGTTTTGTTTTCACAAATTTGTATTCCGTTTAATCTGTCTGGAATTTTGTCTTGTTCACTCTCTCCTGTTAATGAATTGACTGAAAAAAATACCGCTTGCACCTATCACCTTTTGCGTTGCAACTTCCTATTTTATTGTGAAAATGTCTTATTTCCAAATACCAGGTTACCTCTTAAACTTTATAAAAGGATTTTAGAGATCACTTGTATATGCAACAGCGATATTTTAAAACAGAAACTGAGCTGTACATATAGAGTTCTGAGAATGATCACTCCCTTTTTTTTACCGCTGCCAAGCTTTTTTCGTTGTGGCAGTTCTCGTTTCCTGGAACTCTGTCAAAGGATCCGGTGGACGGAACAGTTCTGAGGAATGGATCCACTGATTCCACTTTGTCGGTCAAGCAACTGCTTCTATTCTCGAATGTTTGTCCGATCAGATGGAAATAGGTGAAAATTCGTTGTTGCACCATATTGCAATGTGTATAATATATATAACATTTTAGATTCAATCTTGATTGTAATATTAAAGCACTGCCATCTATTATCAGGCAGACATTTTTAATAAAAAATGCATCGAGTAAAATTTGTAAATTACAGATACGCTTTTTGTATCGTATTTAAAGTGAGCATCCAATTATATTTCAATTTAATATTTAATGTCTGAATGGAAAGTACATTATTAATTTGCAGGTAAGAGTCAAAACAAGATTGTTAGTTAATCTGAAATCGACATAAACCTACGATTAATGCATTCATTATTTATAAAATTACTTATATTCAAAGGAATTATATATAAACACTTTATTGTATTTTGAAATATGTAGCAACATACGGTGAGCTAAAATGAAGTTAGAAACGATAATATTTTTGAACCTAATAAGCAATTTTTTAATGCGCTATTTTTGTTTAAGCAAGAAAAGAGATATAATTAAATTGTACAGAATTAAAAATCCGGAAACTTCAACAGCATTATACTAAAATTTCATAAGGAAGATTAGCTTTGTATGAGTAGTAATTAATTTTATGGATAAATATAGCAAACGGAATACTCACATCAAAACAGTGCTTAGTGCTTCTTTTGCGAAATTATTAATATGCAGATTAAACTTATTTTATTATATACTAATTGTAATCTAATAAAAATTTCGTCCATTCTGGCTCGAAATTTTTATGCAATAAACAAATAAACAAAACAGAAAAATCCAATGATGATAATTAGCTAAAATAAGCGCACAATCCATTAAATTTATTGAAAATTATTCTCCTTTAAAGGAATTTTTTTATGAAAATTTCTCTCTTCATCTTTGTTTGCTTTATGCAACCACAGTTTGTATTTGGTGTAAAAAAAATAAACAGTTAATCCAATAGTTGTATTATGTAAATATGTGAAAAAAATCGGAATATAAAAACTTTTTTGAAGGGCCTCAAAATATTTAGGTTTCTTAAAAGTAAAATTTATAATATAACACACATTTCGTCTCTTTTGGCTACAAATTGATATAAAAAAAAGAAAAATCCAGAAGGCGATAATTAGTTAAAATAAGCGCTAAAATTATTAAATTTATTAAAAATTATCCCACTTTAGAAGAATTTTTCAAATATGTTTCTCCTCCCATCTTTATTCTTGCTTTATGCAGCTACAGGATTTATCTGGTGTAAATAAAATCAAACAGGTATTCCGAGAATTGTAGAATTTATATATGTTAAATAAAATCTAAAAAAGATGTTTTTTTAGTGACCTCAAAATATTTAGTTAGAATATTTAATAGTCGTTTTATACAACTTAGAATCCTTAAATATAAAAAAAAAGTTTTCCTGTAAAAATATCGATTTTTGTGTAAAAAAATTAATAATAATGTCTAATAAAATGTTTTTAAGACTTTTTTTAAAATATATACATTTACCATCACAATTCTAAAAGATTTTAAACATGGTTAATGGAGGAAGATAAATTTTAGAACCTTCCTTCTAATTTACTGGATTACCTTTATGCATTGCTTGCTTTAGTGTTTGAGAAAAGCTTCTATACATAGAAATACATTTCATGTCAAAAGGCTCCATTCCCGATTTCGGTTTATTTGGTGAAATATTTTAATACTAAAAATCTGACATACAGTGATTAATAAAATGTGAAGCAGCAATTTTAAGTACATTAAGACAATCAAAGTTTTAAAAAAAATTGGGATTTCAATATCCTTTTACTTCAGTATAATCTTGTCTTTAAATTTCCTATATTTTCGAATTGAATATTTTTTGTTTCATTCAAAGATTGATACAATGTCATATTTAAATGTAACCAAACTTATTTGAAAGAATTTACTAAATTATAAAACTTTAAACAATGCTTTTTTATCCGAAACATTCATTTTTCATCTGCAATGCTAATCTAGAACAAATGTGAACTCATTTGTTCTAATTCAAACGTAATGGATATTTCAACTCGTCTTTCATCGTATTAACAAGTAATTTATTGATAAACGTGAAAATCAATTTTATTTAGATAAATCGACATCATTCTATCTTTCAATAACATATAACACTATTTACAATGAATTATTGTAAATTGTACAATGATTCATTGTACATATGTAATTTTCATTATACATATTTATTGTACATATAACACTATTTGCAATGAATTATTGTACATTGTACATTGTAATATATATATTCATTGTACATATATACATCTTCAATAAAATTAAAGTTTCTGAAGAACATATACTACATATATTAATGTAAAAATCATTTTTCTTAATTCTATTTTATTTTTTAACAGTAGATTTGGATTTTGATTTAATAAATAGTGCAACTAGACGAAAATTAAATTTGAATTCAGCTAATATCTGTTGCTATTGGCGATATGCGGGGATCGAACTCGCAACCTAATGGTTCGTAGCCGAGTAACATGATCACAAGACAAAAGAAATTGCTCGTGTCCCGTAGCTGTTATCTGGCTTATAAAGCGTCACCCCATTATTTTTATATTGTACTTTAAATTTAAGAAACAACTTTTTTTAAGTGCCTATATTTAAATAACATATATTTTAATGTTTGAACTGATCGAATTAAATAAACGAATCAAGAAGAAATAAAGCAAAAACTAATGAAACGCAAATTCTTTCGTTTAATGCAAAACGTTATACTTATGTAAAGTAATTCATTTATATCTAAAATCTAGAAGAAATTATTATTATTTCAAAGTGAATACACTATTTAGGAGAAGAAATATCATTCCTCAATGATTTTTATCATACATTTTTGAATAAATACATTGAAAAGCAATCCATCTTTCATAAAAAGCAAAGTGAAAATTATTCATATAGTATTAAAACGCATGAAATTGTATTAATGAACGTATCGTTAAGTATTCGAAATTGTGCCAAACATCATGCTAACTCTTGCCAAATATGACACTTTTAGATAACGTTTAAAATGTTGTAACCTCTTCAAGAGCTGACCCTTATCACGACCCTTCAAGACACGACCGCATTGTAATCGAGACTATTGATTGATAGTTTTATGATTGGTACGCAAAGTGTACTGTGCGCAAAAGTCATAGAACCGGAATCGATATATACAAATGTTGAATAGTATTTAAAGGAATATTGTACCATTCTTCCTGGAGATATTTTGAAAGTTCTGGGAGAGATCCGATGAAGGATATCGATTCCGTATTGAAATCATACCATAATGGTTCAATTATATTGAGGTCCTGTATTTCAAACACATGCGCACGTGCTCCGCCCTTGCATACACACCCATAGGGTGTTTGATCTAATCGCAGGACAACATCTGATTTCTAAACTGTTACAGATTCTCAAAGACCTGAAATTGGACAAATTCCTTAAATACGGAAAAATTCATATTTTGTGCTTGAGACAATAAATGTGTTCCTCGAAAGTTTTGAAATCTATTTTTTATACAATCCATCTATGGTTTTAATCATTTTTAATCATTAAATCATTTAATTTTTCTTAGCACTGTAATTAACATTTTAAACTAAAAATAATGATACGACATTCATCTGCGATTAATTCAAATGAGTCATGAAACATTAAAATTCGTTATTTTAGACAATTTTTACATTAAATTCTTAATGAGAGTGATATTAAGGTTTTTTTTGCAAATCGATATTATGTATTGTTATAGTAATAACTTTCATTTTTTTCGAATGGGAAGGTAGTACTATTGATTTGAAAGCAATAGTACTAAAAACCTTCGTACTGAAAACAGAAATTTTTTTAATTAGTCTTCGATTTTATTGTCTTTTTTCAGTAACTTCAATTAAAGAATAACCTTTATTTAATACAACTGATATTTCATAAGGCTATAAAGACTACTTTTTGCTTTCAATTTAGTTGATAATTTATAGTTTGTGTTTGAGATTTAAAAACATTTGATATCTTTCAGGAAATTTTGAGAACTCTATGACTCATAAAAGGGAAAAAGAAACAAAAGCATTTATGGTTCCAAATGCAAACTAAACACAAATCAGCTGTCGACAACGCAAACGAAAATTTTAATCCTTCTTTTATGATGCGAAATTTCAGTTGCTCGCAGTAACATGTTATTCTTAACTTTTTTATACATCTACTTTTATTCGGGAAGATTTATGTTTCATTTGAGTGAATGTTTTGAAATGAAAAAGACTCCTTTGCGTCAACAGTTTTGTTATTAATATTTGCGCTTGATGTGGGAGAAAATGTTTCTGCTCACAGCTGATTGCGTTAGTAAAAAGCGCGGCAAATGGTTTTTGACCATCTACCTAACTGATGGAAGATTGTATGTTTGTATAAGCATCCTCACTTCGTCAGTTTTCGTTTTCATTAGAACATTACAGGCTTTTTTAAAAAATCGAAGCATTGCTTATAATTTCGAGCCTCCAATTTTTAAAAGCAATGAAAACAACTTGCAACAAATCAGTCCCCACATTTTTCTTTAAGATATATCATTTTTTCAATTAATCTTTTCCATCCATCTTTTCCATACATCTTTAACCTTTTATAGGGCATAATTTCGGGACATTGACAAATAACATTTTTTGGAGGATTATACCATGATAAACTGGTGATTCAAATACTAAATCATTAAAAGTTTTTCGATTTGCCATTTGATTTATGAAATAAAGGGTGGTAAATATACTTAACAGAGATCGTTCGGGAAAAACTGAAAGTGGTAAGCATTCTTACCACTGAGCGTTAAGAGTAAAAATATCATGGAATATTCATTGGTAAGTATATTTACCACTTAATTTTATTTAAATTAAAGCAAATTTGTACGCTATTTTTTAGTAAGAAATCATGAAATTCAAATTCAATAATGTCTTATATAATAACCCCTTCGTGTCGACTGTCAAGTATATGTGCCAGCAAGAAACGCACTCATTTCCCTGCCGACACGCTGGCGTGCCAGAGCGTTTTCTAGTTCACAAATTTGTGCCAGTGTCCTGGAACGTTCCAAAGACTGTCCTGGACGGTCAAACCTTTTACTCAACATGAGAGTAGCACGACTCACATACACGTGGCTTTTGATTATATGAGGAGAAATTAATGTTTCCGAATGGCATGCTTTATGACGGTTCTTTAAATTCGCACCTGGAATTTGTTTATAGGAAGCAGAGGGGTTTTAGTTTCGCTACAGAGGTGGTTATTTCGGTTTGCAGTCCAGTTTTTAAAGGATAACTTGATCTTGTAGACATGAATTTTTTCTCTTTTTACCGTTAAAATGTCGAGGAGTCGAAAATGTTTAACTGTACTTGAAATAGCAGAAATGGTGCAAAATATTTCAGATATTGATTCTGAAAAGATTCGAATAGTAGTGACAGTGATACTATAATATATTACAGAACTTTATTAAATAACGCGTATATTTCGGTAATTTCATGAATTTAGGCTTAATTGCAAAAAACCCTCCAGACCTGGATAAACACTCGCGAAAGAGATTTCCGGCCTCAGAGATAAGTGCGCGTTTGCCCTTCCCTTCGCGCAAGGTTTAATGTTTGAAGCTCATTTTGTATTTATTTGGCTGGCTGGGCGGATTGCTACATTGCATAAAAATAAAACTATTGCAATCTGATGCGATTTTATTAATAATCTCTTAGCCACGGTTTGCTTTAAGAAATGAACTGAAATGTCATCAACTACAATTTTCAAATAATCAATGCAACAAAAATGAAGTCAAAATATGCATAAAATCATTAACAGGAAGATTCTGAACTTTAAGAAATTCCAACTGCACCAACAGTTTTTGTTCATTTTTAAAAATGAATATTGAATTTTAATTAAATAAATTCATTAACAAATAATGATAGTTAAATTTAAGAATCTTTAACATAAAGAACACAACATTATGGTTTTTCATGTCTGTAAACTTTTTCAGGAGTTAAATTTTAATGACAAACGTTGGAACTGAACCCTTACATCGTGAATGGGCAGCGTTAAGCATATTTACCCCTTTTGAATTTAACTGATGTTTAACTATATACAAAACATTAAGATAGTCCAATCAAATTTAGCATCTGATTACCCTAATTATCATTTAAAATACCTTTTTGGGCCCTCGTGAAAAATATTTTACAGGAGGTAAGGATATATGCCAGAGAACTATAAAGGATAAGCCGAAATGAGATCTGTTGAGTCAATACATTTGATACGGTGTAATTCTGAAATTGATGAACTGAATTATTCCATATTCCCTACCAAAAATACTTAACCGAGAATTTTATAAAATTTTTTAACTTTTCGATGGCATATTGGAAAAAGAATTTTCACAAGGTACATATGTCACTAGAAATGCCAAATCTGATTACCATAAATCATGTCGCTGATTTAAACAAGGGGGAATACAAAAAGTTATAAGCATTTTTTTAATTAATTGTAAAATAAATTTACAATTTAGAAGAACCTGAATAACCACAATACAGAAGCATGTAAGAGCATTGGGTTGGAATTTGGCGTTTTATGGCACAAAAGCCGGTGTCGGCTAAAAATACTAATTGGGTCAAATAAGAACTAAACATTTCTGCATCCTAGAATTATATAAAAGTCTCAGAGTATAACTTCTGATCATTGGTAATGAGATCAATTAATCCATTTGCTCTTATGACATTCATAAAGATTATTGCAGGTGAGAAAAGTATGTGAATTTTAACTGTGTTATTTTACATTGATTTAATAATATTCATTTTTAGTAAAATGTGCGAATTTTAGAATAAACCGATTTAATATTAATATTTATTTTTATGCAGTTCATAGGAAGTAGTAATTATATTTCTCATTCACAAAATTTCACCAAAAATCCATACGCGGAAATACTCGCTCTAGATCATGGGTGGTCATTAAGTCGATCGCGATTCGACCGTGGGACCATCGAGATAATTTGGGGTGACCGCCTTAACTAAGATCTGAGACGCGCATACTAAAAGAAGCATATTTATGGAACACCGATATAATATAAATTATATATTATAAATATCTCTTTTCTCCTTCAAAATGACATAAATTTAAAAGCACGTAGTTCAGAACACAAGAAGAACTTTTAGAATCTAAAGGGCAGAGTAAAGTATTCTCATTAAAAAAAAAAAAAAAAAACTTGCATACCATTTAACATCGTTTTTTGGGTCTACCTACTTGCGTGAATCTGTATTTTCAACATGAATGTAATTAAGACAACATATCGTTCACGTCTCACAGATGACCACTTAGAATTCAATGCAAGATTAACAGTTAGTAATTATATACCGAAAAATTCTAGAGTAGTGGACAGTATATAGACTAAGTCTTCCACTACGAGAACTAACACTAAATGAAAATATTTTTCGATGCATTTCGATTTGTTTGATATTAAATGCATCATTTGATATTATTATATTGTTACGAAATTTTCACCGGGGTTCGTTTGGATAGTGGAAGTGATATGGTGTGGAGAACGCTCAATAATCAGACGGCAATGGAAAAAGAAATAACGACGTTTATTTACACGAAGACACACAGGACAGCACAAAGCGATAACTATATACAGCACAGAAGACGATTATCTTCACCCGAGACGTGTAGCATACAACAGCATACACAGCAGCATACAACCAGAATCTACCGCAGACAGTAGCGCACAGCTCAGTTCAGCACGAGCTTGCCTCAGTCGCTTCCGACTCCTCCGTCTTCTACTTCTCCGACTCGGATTACTGACTTCGTCGACCCGACTCCGCTGCTCTCGAACTTGGACTATTCCGTCGTCTTCGACTACTGGCTTCGTCGTCCCTTGGCAGCGGCGGTCGCTTCCTTTTATAGGTCTCAGGAGGCGGGGCTAGAAGCCTCTCAACCAATCAGGAACGTTCGAGGCGTATCTCGGTTCCTACTGAACGGATCGGGAAAATTCTCGAAGTTTGGCTCCAAAATAGATAATACCCGAAAGTCGCCAAATTCGTCGCCAAGTAGCCAAATGGTCGCCAAGCTCTGGGACCTCCGACGCGCTAGTCCCATTCAGATGACTGTAAAACTTTCTTTCTATTGATGGAATAAACTATGCTGGGAAGCCGAATTGCAGGTTTGTAACAATTTTTATGACTATTATTATTACGTTTGTATCTTGCTATTATTATAACTTTTTTAGTTATAAATTTACGTACACATTTCGTATTTATTATTAAGTTATAATAAATATTGTAGACCTTTTTTTATGTCACTACACCCACTCATTTTTTAAAAATTAAAACAATGTTACCATACAAAAAAAAATAATACAATGCTGCCATTCAAAAAATAAACTATGAATAATAAAAATAAATAATAATTATAATTAATTATGACAACTTCAGTACTTAATAGTAACAATAACAACAACAAATTTCTGCGTCATTAATTTTGCAAGCGCTTCTTATGCTGTTTTGGAGCCCATTTAATTAATTATTTATCTCCCTGGTACAATACACGAAAGCAATGAGCATTTTGACCTTCTTTTTTCATGTAATCTATATTACAAATACGTTTAATTAATTTTAACTACTTAAGCATAAACAATTGCGTGCCAAAGAAATTCCTGAATAAAAATTAAAGTTAACTCAATTAAATATTTTCATCAAAATGTGTCCTGTTCTTAAAGAAATGAGAAATAGGAAAAAAAGAAGTGGAAATTCTTTTATATAATTAAGTGAAAATCAAAACATTTGATTGAATAGCTTGTTTTTAAAAAATCATTGCAATTTTTGTTTTTTTATTAAGATATTTGTTTTGGTCCATGATAGCTCAGTTTTTAGATAATTCAATCACATAGAAATGAAACACAAACTCTTGGATTGTAACACCACTGCTCTATTCTTCACACACTCTGTGGAACACAGACACACTGTGGATATATGTATCGCTGTATCAAATGGAAATTGCTCACTACATTTATCTTTAAGAGACCCTGGAAAACTTGCTCACTCCAGGTACTTGACCAATCACTTGCTTCCATTGTATGTGACAACTGAAAATCTTAAGACTCTGGCTGAGTACATTGTGAAAGTGCATATGCCTGTGTGGTTTATATTAAGTTAAACCATCATGTACGTATGGTTCTAAACATCTGTTTTACCTTATCTCACACTCACGCTATCTCTCTAACGATCTCAAGCACGTTATAGACCAGATTATTCAAATACATGGGTACTTTGCTGCTTCAGAAAATATCCTTTTGTCCATGCTAAGTGATTTACGCAAAATTCAAAGAGAACTTGGTTTACAACGTGTTTTAAAAGCAAGAACAGAAAGTAAAGTCATAGTTAGGAAGTTCAAAGTTCCAAAGATAAACTTCGATGCAATGGGTTACATGGTCATGATCTTATGGTCTGAAAATGACGTAACTGAGCCCTCCCCCCTTGTTAAAACATGTTTCCAGTGACTCTCTCAAAGACTTTATTCTGAAGGCATCTGAAGTTGAACCAAATAATATAGTTGTTTCGGTTATCTATTTTATCCGGTTTCCTTGCAGAGCCGGCCTTCTCTATAAAGGGGCCCGGGTGCAAGAAACCATTTGGGGCCATAAAATTTGTAAAGTAAAAAAATATATATATTACAAGCTTAATATGTCATTCTATTGGGTGTTTATTTATTACGCAATTTTTTTCATCTACTTTCTGTTATAAAAATTTACAACATTTTTTTAATTCATGTTTTTTTAAAGTTTTTATATCAATGATTATTTGACATACTTTTAAATCTATCTTCTATCTGTACAATAAAAGTATAAATTTCTGTGTTAAAAATAACACCTGAATTCCTTTATCGGGTTTTCTATACTTCATCTTCTGTTGTTTAAGAATAGAAACGTTTTCTTTTTCGAATTCGTTTTTTAGAAACATGTTCTGAAATATTCACATTGCGTCCTATCACTTTTATTTCGTCTAAAAATGCGTTAAATTTTGTTCTTAAATTTTTGATTTCAATTTTAATTTTACTGTTTAAACTAAAAGCCAAATCAAGGACAACTTTTTTTTTTGCCTGAAATAATTTATTGGTAGTGTCAATTTTGGACAATATTGCAAACCATGTTATTGAATATATAATAAACGTCACTTCCTGTGTCGAATCCAACAGACTTGTAGCTTCGAACATCAGTGTATTATCATTATTTGCGTCAATAAGTCGTTCTAGGACATTACAAAGTTTTTCAAACTACGTATACACTGTTTTAATTGAATCTATTTTGACTTCTCAAAAAGTATTGTATAATGGCTGAAGAGCGATATTTAAAAGCTTTTATAAAATTTCCCATCTATTTGTAGATGTAGAAAATAAGCAATATAAAAGTTGTAATATCCATTTTTTTTACAATATATACTGCTGTAAATGGTATCACAATATTATGCCTTGCCTATCCTACTCTTCAATAAATTAAAAGAGTATAATAGGTAAGGCATGTAAATTGCATGTGGATTTAGAGCAATTAATCTAGATTGCACAACTTGATATTTCCCTATCGTGTTGCTACCAATGTTGTACGACTGTCCTGCACAATTCATATAATATCTAAATCTAGCTCACTTAATCTTTTCAACAGAATTTTTGCTAGTCCTTCTCCAGTCACATTAGTTACTTTATTAAAACTCATAAATCACTTATTTATATTTAATATTTTCTCTTCAAAATTTACATACCTAATAAAGACGTCCCACGGGGGGGGGGGGCTCGTAATTGAGGATGAGAAGCTTCCGGCATGGTTGTTGGTTCTCACCACCCCTGTGGGTACACGAAAGGGTTGGGTTGTGGTTCCTTCCTTCGATGACGGGACTTACTTCCTTAGGGAAGGGTTGTATCGTGACTGGTGATGGTCCTTAGGACAGAACTACCGTTCCCGCTAGTATTGCAAGTTGCGGCGGTCCGGTCATTCAAGTTTTTCCGTGTGTCTTCCGGTGGATCGGCGTAGCCAGTTTGTGATACCTAATAAAAGCCGATGATTGTTCCTTAGGAGAAGTATCAGGAGTATAAACCATCTGGATACTGTTGTACGTGGCTTCTTTTATATCTTTAATTTAGTCTTTAATTTTGTTTTAAGAACTTCATTTCATAGCACAGGAAGAATTTGTTCTTTAAATCTCTATGCTAAATGATGCACAATTTTAATTTTTCAATTTTTTATTCTCTTCGTATGATCTATGAACACAAAGTTGTATTTACTAAATAATTCGATTAAAAAATTTCCATTATTTGGAGTTTTCCTTATTTTCATAGTTTCCACGAAGTTAAAAATTATTACATGATAAAAATAGAATCACATGTACAATTCTTTAAAATAGTAATTTAAGTCGTTCCAGTTTTTTTTATTATTATTTATATTAACTTGATTTGTTTTTATCAACAGTCAAACATAACTTTAGTCGTTTTACTACAGACAGAATTGAAATTAGTTCTCAACCAGAACGGGATAGAAAATTACTTTATTCTAGAGAAGAAAAGAAAGAAAAGTCTGGTACCCTGGATTGGGGAGAGACTATATATCCTGTGGAATCTAAAAGACGTGAATGGTATCATCGCCCACCACCTGTAACTCCTAAGCAGTTTGAAAGTGTCAGCCCCCCCCCCCCCTAAAAAAATCCCATACCTCCGAGGCGATCTAATGCTGCTGTTGCCTCGTTTTCTACACCTGACAAAAAGTTGGAACCTGTTAAAGAAGATGTTTCCAGTAAAAAGACTGAACTGAATTCTAGTGTGAAAAAAGTTAAAGATGACAAAAAAGATAAGCATAATGATGATACATCTTGTTCAGAAGTTGATGAAGGCAAGCTGTATCATTTGAGACAGAAAGATGAAGATAATGAAGTATCTGTGAAACTAGCCCTTCGAAACCCTTTAGGCAAAACCATTTTGTCTCGGGAAGAAATACAGACTTTAATTATTGAAATGGAAAGTGCGCTTCGTTTACGTTCTTTGACTTATGTGTTTTCTGAATTTCAGGAACCTGTACCTCTTACTTCAGTTCATTTGTTAATGGGAAGAAGAGTTAATAGTTTACCTCCTGCCAGGCTTACTATTGATACTAATTTAAGTAATAGGAAAATGGTAGTTAAAAGGTTTAATTATCGTGAAAGGTTAAATAATCATTTTGGGAAAAAATGGCTAAAAAAATAACTTTTAATGTTAAGATCTACTCATTATGTGACAGCAACAGACAAAGTTAGATAATTTAAAGTTAATGATATAGTTGTAAATTAATAAATTATCGTTGCGTTTCTTGATTGCACAATAATTTATTTTGATAGTGAAGATTGTGGTCTGGGTGAAATGACTTGAAGATACATGTTGTCTTTGCTGGGGTTTATTGGTAACATCAACAACAAAAGGCACATGAAAACGCCAAAGTGTAGAAGGCACACATAAAACTCTCTCGGGAGAGCCGAGCCGAGAGCCGAGAACATTTTTAATCTTCAAATTTTGATAGTCATACCAAACGTATACTGTTGTGTAGATCGTTTCGTTCAATTTACTATATATATTTTGCTAATTTGTTGTCATTTCCGGTAAAACTTCAACTTTAATTTAAAGTGGAAATGATTAAATTGCAATTAATATAAAGATATTTTTTAATAAAACCAAGCATTTTATTTTATTTATCATCTTTATTGTTATTTATTTATTATTATTATTATTGAATCCCCTAGTACAGGAGTCCAGTTCGCTTCTCCTAGAAAAAAAAAATGCTAAACAACAACAGGGAGACCACGTGACACATGATTGGCAGCTAGTTCCGCCCAGGGAGATCACGTGGTAAACTGAATTCTTAACAATAGTATTATTTAATGATGATAAACTTAATAGGCATTTTTGGAAATTAGGAAAATCAGTAGCCGTATTTCCTTGCAGAGATGGTAAAGTTAGATCTTGTCAAATGAAAACGAATATATCAGTTGTTAAAAGGCCTGTTCAAATATCAATAGACAACCTCATATGTTAAAAGTTTATTTACACCTCTCGAAGTCCAAGGGTTTCCGCCCGAGAGCGCTGTGTCCCCCTCTGGGTTTTGTTTATCTTGAGTTAGTCTTGTTGTGCACGTGGTGATGCCATGTTGTATTGCTTTGTCTTTCATGTAAGTATGCTAGCTGTGTGTGAATAAAATGTGAAAAATCCACTAGGTGCCTCCAGTTCCTTTCTGACAGGTAAGAGCTTATTGAATCATTCTATTGCTAATTGAATTGAATTACGAAATGGAATTGAAGTCTAATTTTTGTCAGACCCGCGCTCCCAACAATTTGTACAAATTTCCGTACCATACTACTTTATATAGTAAAAGTGTATGCCAAAGTTAATCCATTTAGCGTTTTAAGTAATTATCGTGGTGACATGCACTCAGACAGACAGACTTTCTGAATGGATTTCAATCAAAATTTGATAGAAATTTACAAGTGTGGTGCAAAGACCCTATATTAAACTTGATCCAGGCAATTCAAAGTGAAAATTATGAAATTACGTGTATGCAAACCGAAAGGTGCGATTCTAAAAAAAATATGTTTTTAAGACTTAAGAAGTTCTGAACGTGTGATGATTACTCTTAGTGTATTTCATATAAAAAAATTAATTACCATATCCTAAAACTCTCACAGGTGTAAAATTTGATGTTAATCTTGTAAATAAATTTTCTATGCGCTCAGTCTTCACGTATGATTAAATTTTGAGACTATGAATTTAATATATATCTGAAAATTAATTCATCTGCTTCTGCTATTCAAATAAATGAATAAATAATATAGCTTACTATCAATCTCCCTGAAATCTAAATAATAATTCGAATTTACATACTTTCTCTAATATAATTCATTATGCAGATTTTTTGAAAGTTATGTCCATTCAGTTTAAAATTTCAGTTAATTTTGTGCAAAGAAGAACTAAATAATAACTAAAGAAAATGACCCATTCTTATAATTTAATAAGTAATATTGAAATTTCAATATTGTGTTAACGGATTTTATTATTTAACAATAAATGTAACGATTTTTCTTTTTCCCAGTGTATAAATAGGATCAGAATTAAGATTCTTTGTGTTGTGTGTGTCTTAATAATTATTGTACCTCATTAAATACAGTAATAAATTTTTAATCTCGTGAGCATAAAAATAAGTTTCTCTTCTAATGTTAAACATTTTCATTTAATTAACCATAAGTTCTGACAGTTCTGTTTTCAAAACGAGTTTTCCAAACCGATCACATTTTCATACTGAATAAAATCTGTTTCACATGTAAATAAGCAGTACATATTCATTTAATTAAAAAACAAAACAACGATAAAAGAATGAATGCAGCTTGACATAAATGGAAATTATTCCTCGAAAAACACCAATCCTGTCTGATTGGATAAAACTGCAAAATTTAACTACGTCCCCCTCCAAAGCCATTTGCTAATTTTTCGAATAAATTATGCCGATCTGTGTTTTGTCGTCGCATGTGCTCGCGCATTCTTGTTTCTTCTTGAACGTTCGGGCTGTTTCTGAGTTTGATTTCGTCGCTGGATCGGAGCAGGTGTTCGGCTTGTTTATGTTCAATTTTAATATCGCTAGCATTCGAAGGAGCACTTTTGCGAGTGCAATTTTTTTATGGTCTTTTAACTAATCATCACTCGGTGTTGCATTGAACTCTCCATTTTGCTATAACTCTTCAATTGAACCTTATAAACCTGAACATGGACTGAATCGCATCAGCGAAACTGCTCTTTAACTGATAACTGGCTGAAACTTCAGGATCCCTACTTCTAGGATAACAGACATTGTTGCTATGAATCCCTCTTGCTCCTTTCAAGTTTATCGCTAGCGTTCGTATGAGCCGTATTGGAAGACTTGAGCGAGTACAACTTTGATTGCTTTCATTCTACATTGTTGGATCATCTAAAAACGTGAGAAAAAAGCTTATTTAAAAGAAGATAATTGGTTAACTTCAATTACTTATACACATAAACAGTAATATAAAAACTAGATTTTCAAGAAAAGTCGATGAAGTATGGAACAAATCTGCCTGAAAGTCATCTACAAATTCTATATATTACGGTAAGTTAATATTTATTGTAATATTTTTCTTGCTCAAATTCTCTGGTTATTGCAGTTATAAGCTTTATTTTGTGATGCAAGTATTTTATTTATGTATGCAATTATTTGTGCATTAAGTTATTAGTTATTTTAGAGACAAAAAAAAATTTTGTATTTAATTTTAATGAATCGGAATTAAAGAAAGATATTTAATTTTAATACTACAGTAAAACGCCGTTTATGTACCCCTTTTTCAAGTAGCTGAAATATTTTTTAAATGAAACGATGTGTAATCGAAATTTCAATAAACTTAAATTGCATTGTGTTATGCAATTTCATTTATAAATAATAATTTTAAAATTTTTAATTCAGTGTGTTATGAAAAACAATAATTAAATCTTTAATTTAAACAGTTGTCACAAAAGTAAATCTTTTCATTATTGATCATCCTTAATACTTGTATATTGCATATTTTATGCCATTTTTATATGCATACAAATAGGCATCTACTCGAAAAATTCTTTAATCGTCTTGTGTTGCTGATTGTCTATAAGTATCAAAAGCAGCATGAATCGATTTAAATTCATTGAGAATTTTGACAAAGAAACTTGAAGCTTTCCGATTCTGCTGCATCTTTAAAGAAAAGTGAGAATTAAATTTTTTAGCATCGGATGAACTAATATTAGAAAAACAATTTCCCATTTAATTCATCAACTGTAAATAATTCCAATGTCGTCATATTGGTATAACAATTCTCATACTTCTCAAATGTTATCTCTGCTTTTGGAAAGTCTAGTGTTCAGAAATTGAGAAAGATACAATCAAAGCGTTCCGCCCATTGTATATTATCAATGAAATACTTATTACTTACAATGATTACGAATGAAGCGGGTATGTGATGAAACAACCTATAAATGCTGCTTTATCGTTATTTTAATAGAAACTCATTTATGTATTTCATGTTAAAAAGAACTTAATTTCTTCTGGATTGGTTGAAATAATTAGGTTCGTAATTTTTGAAATTTAAAACTCATTTATCGTTCCATTGCAGCAATAAAGTTTTTATTTTCTCTTAATGACAGATTAAATATAAAGCAAATCAACAATTTCTTTATCAGTGACTTAGTATCTCTATATTTTAATTATTTTGGAATGCAATTTTTTTGTTACCCTTAGTCGATGTTTCAATTAATTAAAACTCTCCAAAAATCAGCAAAATAATACATGTCAGTGACTACAGTTGGCAATTTTTCACTTTAAAAAAATTTCAGTTTGGCGATTTTGTCGTATTTTTTAGTTTTTGTATTTCGAGTTCTTATTAACCGCTTAACTGTTTTGCCCGAGTGCCATACGTTCATCGATTTGTACGTGCATCGAATTTTGATAGCTGTAAGCAAAAATAAACCATTCATAACGATTATAATTCAATATTAGAATTACTTCGAATACATAGATAAGTCAAGTATTCAATGGATTTCCATTTGAATCAAAATAAGAAAATATTTCCAAAATAGAAGGTGGCATCTTATTAGATAGTAAAGAAAATAGAATAGTTAAGTGGTTAAAGAACTCGAACTACCCCAGAGGAGCAGCTCCCGTATACGGCCTAGTGGCGCCATTTTTTTCGCCAAGAAGTCGCCAATAATGCGTGTTTAGGATGTTGTGATTCTTAACCGGAAGTTTTGAAGCCACGTTAGGCTTATTTTTAAGACTGACAAAATGCACTAGACTATAAATCAGGGGGTGGCGCTGCCCCCTTTTTTATTTTAAATAATTCAGATAAATATTGTGATTATTGACTAATTTTTGAAGCCATGTTAGGCTTAATCCTAGGATTGACAAAATACACGAGCGAAAGTCAGGGGGGGGGGGTTATTGAAATATTTATGATAAAGATCCAAATGAAACGATTTGTTTAATTATAAGTATAATGAAGCATGATGAAATGCTCACTTGCTTTTAAGTATAATGAAATGCTCAAAATTAATATTAAATAATGATGACGAAATTATTTTTTGCTCCGATTTTTAAAAATGATTTCTTAATTTTATGCTGAATATGTTCTCATGAAAACATTGATATTTTTTTCAGTTTAAAAGCATAGTTTATAAAAGTTAATAGCTGTATATATGAGTTGCTCCTTATAAAAACACATAAAAATACTGAATATGTTCTAAGGCTTAAGGTTACCATAAAGAATACATATGCCGATGACGGCAACCAGAAATTACCGTTTATCGCCAAATTTCTCGCCAATTTGGCGAAGGCCGTATACGGGAGCTGAGCCCTACGGAGCCAGAAACCATCTATCACTCCGTTGGTTTTTAATTTTTTTTAACTACCTCGTAGAATGTGTATTTAGTTAAGCAAAACTAAACTTGCTAAAGTTGCAGAAAAATATAATATAGGTTTTTGTATAGTGCTATAATTTTGGAACGATGAGTATTTGAATTCGTTGTGATCTTTCTTATGATGCATCGTAAAAGAAATCGTATAGACCTTAGTTGAAAATTATGACCATCTGACCAAATATGAGAGGTTTTGTTTATTGATTTTTGATCGATATTAATCTTTAAATATATATGTGGTAATTCTTAATTTTATCGATGCTCTTCTTTAAAAATCGTATGAAATTTGGAAATATTTGAACTCGGGGTCGATAAGTAGTGCGTAAAAGTCACAAAAATTAAATTGCAATTTTATATATATATATATAATTATTTGAAGCAAATCCAGTTGTGAGATTGGATGAATCTAATGTACAAAATATCCAAATCCATTGTTCAAATTTGAATGAGTATAATTTCCAGTATGCATTTCAAAGACGTCATTTGTACTGCATTTTAATGAACTACAAGCTTATTCCAGTTATACTAAAATGTCATCGCAGATAGTTTTATCAGCGAATATCACAAATATTTGTCTATTCTGATTATAAATCCAACTGTTTATTTGTAAGCAGTTATAATATATATATATATATACTTCTAATTGGAAAAATGATTTAAATAACATAAAGAAATATATTCTATGAAGTTAAATTCAGTAAATATACTGCTCAAAAAAGGGTGAAATCTGAACGTTTTATGTGGTCTCTTAATTATTTAAATTACACAAAAGTATATTATATATTTCAATATTAATTAGATTGACTTTAGATTACTTAAATGGTTTCTGCTTTTAAGATCTGCCATTAATTGGTAGATTTTTGATAGAAACCATCGTTGATTCAACTAATAATTGAAATCAAAAATTCATAATTCGTTATGTTTTTGTCGTTGAGTGCTTGGTTTAGTCGTGGAATGTTATTTTTTACTTTAAAATATTAAGAATATTTTCTAAATATGATAGAAGTAGGGCCGGAAATTAAAAAAATTTCAATTTCCCATTATCCCCTAGCAATTACATTTATTGATTCAAAAGTCATAAAAATCATTCTATTAAATTACACAGTTAAACCGCGATTCAAGTATAAACACCCTTTATATAGTTTAATTAGATTGTTGTATAAATCTGTTGAATGAAAAAGTTTACAGTTCGATGAAATTGTAAATGAATCAACAATTAAGGGGAATAGAAAATTAATTTATTTCAAAGATGTATGGATTTTTATTCATCTTTTTTAATTCTATTTTGTTAAACAAAGACATTCGGTCCCATTAATAATTGTAATATGACATTTGAACCTCCTGACTAAATGTACGAAGTGTAATTTCTATTGTACTTGAGTCATGAAAATTAATCAAATGATTTAAGTACATAATGTTGGATTTGTATTCTTTATAAATTCGATGCAAGATCGAAAAGTTTTGAATTGATTACTCCCGAGGAAGAATTATATTTTAGAAAAGAAGAGATAAAAAATACTTATGAATGAATCCTTTTATTTCTTGCATTGAAATAACCCAAATTCGTGGATTATGTTACAGAATATTTGGTATTTAAACCCGCATTGAAGTCGCAGTTCCCTTTGAAAGAAATTATATGGATACATAGAATTATAACGGGTGTCAATTTCGCTTTTCTATGGATGGAAATAAAGTCCAAAATAAAATGTAGCATATAATTAAAGATTTTTCATAGATCAGGATGTAGTATTCAAATTGGTTTCAATTTCAAAATGTGATAATCAAATTGTCTGCATGTATCTATCTATGGTTAAGTGACCGGGTCAAAAATAGAAAATTTACTTATGTATTATTTTGTAATATCTCAGAAACGGTGAAAAATATGCATTTCGATATATGTACATTATATATTATATGCTGACGATATATTGTTTTTTTTGTTCATGTTGAATGGATGGCATTTTAAAGCAAATGCTAATTTTCCCTTTTCTTTTGATTTGACCACTTTTTAAGGTTAAAGTGAAGATTAGTGTGCCCCCTGAGTTTGTGGCCAATATGGCAACTCAACGGAACACTCTTCAGCAACCCTAATGCTGTTTTGTTTACTACTTTGAGTTGTACATGAACTACAACTATTTTATGAAAAATGTTAAATTAAAAATAATATAGATTAAAGATTTTGATTTTATTATAATTAGAAGTTTTTTACTACTAATAAGACACGGCAATTTTATTTTTAATGTGATTACAAACAGAAAATATGTATTCTTTTGCAATTTTTAATTGTGAGAATGCTCTTTAAAAAATCGTCTGAATTCTTACTTTACGAAATCGTCTGCATTCTTTGTTTAAAAATCTTTTGCAATGGAATTCTTCGCAGTTCTCGTAATTCTTTTGGTGCTGTTAACAGTTGGTTCTCTTGATAATTTGTTGTATCGGCAATTGTGCAAGAATGGATGTCTGATGAATGGAATAGCATTAAGTACTATTTTGAATCTGCTGAATGGATAAAGGGTGAGTGGAATATATTTTTACGAGTTGGTGAAGTTAGGAAAGGATGTTTGTTTGTATACACTGTTTCTGTTATCCACACAGTCCTTATGTTCAAGGTGCTAGCGAAGCTACTAGGTTCCCGCTCCCGCCGCTAGCAAAGTTGTAGAATGTTTTTTAAAGTTAAAAAAAATTCTGCCCGGTACTTTCTTCATATGCCGACAGGCATCGCGCGCTCTAAATTTTGCTCTTTAAGCAACAGATAGGTACTGAAAAACTTCTTCAAAATTATTAAGATAAGCAGCGATAGTAATCCCAAAGGTTAAAAAAATTTAAATAAAAATCTCAGATGCAGGTTAAATAAATCTCAGATTAAAATAAATTACAATTTTTATCACTAAAGATCGTAATTATAATGTATAAAGTGGTAACCATAACTGTTTCATAAAAGTGTTTATTTTGTCCGCCATCTTTATTGGCGACTTGGTATCCATGGCGCAGCAAGGGGCACACTAAACTTCACTTTTACTCTTTTTAATTGTGTATCAATGACATCGAAAAATGTTTCATTTTCTTTAATAGTATTGTAAATTTTGTTACCTAAAATATCATTCCGTTTTATTTCTTTAAGTTATGGCTTATGTAAAAATATGTGCATTATAATTTCTGTTATATGAGCGAGCGAGAAGTTCTCATGAAAGACAACATTTTTTTTAATTAGGCAATATTTAATTTTTTACATCTTTTTAAAATCGCTGTTAAATTTCTGAGTAGGAAGAGAAACGCTCGGAAATGCAAAATGGGAAAAAACTGCTCTTGTAGCATCAAAAACCATCAAAAGAAGTATTTCATTTAAATTAATCTGACCAAACATTTATTTTAGCAATCTTCACGCAAAGCGGGACCCTCCCACCCCCCTCCCGAGATGTCCGGGAAAGCTAAAACTCTGCCAATTTTATTTACTGAAGTTTGAGTACAATTCAATTGATCTTAAAACAATTTCAATATAAAATTGTTTTAAGAACACGGATATACTAATTTATTAAATATATTGTATTTCGTTCAAAATCTCATTTTAATGAGTATTACACGAAAAAATTTTAATACTTAAAGGCACTATAAAAATTAGTAGAGGAGAGAGGAAAACGGTATTATGGTTCCAGTTAAATGTGATTTATGAAAAGAATTCCCTGATTCGTTTTAGAATGTTAATTCAGGATAAAATATTTGTTAAATTGATGCTTTTTTGAGTTTAACTATTATTTCGCTTAGTTAACTGTTTTCTCTTTGCCTTAGATTTACGCATTTGTTCCGTACCGATCAACAGTAAAAAATTTTTAAGCAAAATCTTCAGAAGAATACTTCCCATTTTTTTTTTAATCCACAGAATATGATCACTCTGTTTATACGCATTACTGATTATGATATAGACTTGCTTAAATTGCTGCATCAAAAAGCAGATGTCAACTTTTCCTCTTAGGGGGAAAAAAAATAAATTAGAATGACGATATATTTTGGACTCGGAAATTTCCATGTGTGCCTGAACAGATGTCAGTAACTTCAGCCCTTCCTTGTTATCATGCGTTCATTTAGAAATCTCGAATGTGGTTTTATTTAGTCTTTCGAATGAATATCGAATAAACTTTTGTGCAGATATTAGTGGGAGCCCATAGTTTATAATAACAACTCTTACTGGAAAATCTGACGTCATATGTCTTTCATGCTGGGGAAGAAGGAAAAAAAAAAAAAAAAAAAAAAAAAAAAAGAGCAAATCGAACATCTGCAAGCATCGCTGCTCTAAAATAATTGTTAATGAGATACAGTCGGGATATGTAGATTTCATAAGGGAAATTTGACCGGCATTTGGGAACAAATTTCTAGCGTCTTTTGATTAGTAAGCACAAAAATTATTTTCTACTTCTAACACACTAGTAAAGAGCAAAGGAGAAGATTCTGTATAAGTGAAAGAATGATTTTTTTCAACTGTGAACACAACTTAAGAATGCTTATGGATTATGCTGTTCAAGCAAAACTCTTCATTCCAGCTTTGATGGAAAGAGCTTTGCGTTCATCAGCAAAAGCGTACAATTAAGACGCCGAGTCGATTTTATTTTATCAGTTTGTGCATTCTTGTTAGCGAAGTTATAGAAGTAATCAGCAAAAAATTCGATCTCGAGATTTTGACGAATCTTTACGTTTAATATGTCTCGGATGTCTGTTGGTTTATGACAAAAACAACTCAAACGCTTCGAGCTGTATAGATGTAATTTGTTATTTGAACTTTACACGAAATATGTAATTTCTATCAAATTGTGAGAAAAATCTATTTAGACGAAATCTGTCTGTCCGGTTGTTCGAATATAATTTAACGATTTTACATAATGAAGAGAGCTAGATGGATTTGACATCTAGGGTGTAGTCGCTTATCAAATTTTGAATAGAATTTGACAAGAGGTTGATCGTCTGTCGATCTGTAATTTCAGAAGAATTTAAAGGCAACAACTCAACGCCATGACTCAAATGAAATTTGGTAAGCGATTTTGTGACTTCCAACGCAGTTTTTTGGCAAATTTGGTTTTCAGTCGGTTGGGTGTAAAACACAAATTCACATTTATTAGAGAGTAGGCCAGAAAGGTTTTGGAAACAATTCCCGCTGGTTTATTCCAGCTGCGTGCTTTTATCTGCAAATGCAATCCAAACGAAGTGGCGGCTCGAACGTGTGTTCATTTTCTCGAAATATTGCTACATTCTTTCATTTTTATTTGAGGGAAAAATGCAGTTAATCTAAGTTAGATTCATTTGTATTTGACATGTGCTAAAGACTGTTGTCATGCATATGTAGTCTATATATCTGGTGAATAAAAATGAGTATATGAAATTAAGTCCAAATAAATTAATATAACAGCAGTAGATTTTATAAGTACGCAAAATATTTTTAGAAATAAGCTAATTAAATGATTCAATTTCCCTGACCCCATTCTAAAAATTTAAGAACTGTGTTATGATTATGGGACATAGTTCAAAATATATGCAAATATAGACAATTTCGACAAATATTTAATTTCATTAAAGCAAGATATAATGTAACAAATAATTTGCTATTCCTTTCCGTATTTTTTCCTGCGGCCTTTGCTCTCTTCTAGCACAAAGCTATTATGCAACATTTTTATGAAAAGATCGCTGCTTGATGAAATGAATATATTAGCAATATTCTCATTTTATATTATTTGGATATTTCTACACAACTGCATACCCTCAAACAGCTATGGAATTTCCGTAGTTGCTACGGAATTAAGGTGAAAATTACTGAGTTTCGGATATATAGTGGAATATATATATGAAAAAAATAAAAAACTCTCTTGCCGAATTCTAGCTCTCATCAATACTGGTGATTAGTGAAAAAAAATAGCATGGTTTTAAAAAAGTGAAAAAATTAATAAATAATCTGTTAAATAATTTTTAGTAATGTTTTAATTAAAATTCTTCGAAAATATCTATTCTTCTATATTTTATGGATATATTTGTAAGAAGTACTACGGATGTCTGGGTAACTAATGTAGGAGGATATATAATTGCCCTTAATCCGTGTATATTTAAAAGTTGAATGGGGAAATTTTTCTGACATTTTCAAAAATTTAGACTTTATTTATCTTTAACATAACTTATAAATTACCTAGTAAAAAACGGAACTGTCGGAAGTATTAAAGTTCAGTGCGATTCTTCAGTTTCCATTTGAAGGAATCATTCGATTGATTGTAATTGGTAGTTCCAATAAATGTTCAGTAAAAATGCTCAATTTGTTTTTAAATGGCATTGTTTATATCATTTTTTTTCAAATTTAATTATCTATGACATGAAAAATCACTAATTAGTAAAGTTCTTAAAACGTGACACTTTTACGTGTATACGATTTCATCGCCGGAGGAATTGTTTTGCTGTGTATACAATGGCGTGTTTAGGTATTTTGCGGCCAATTGCAGTGCATTTTATCTGCCCCCTTTTTTTTAATAAAATGACTGATTTCACATTTCAATTCAATATGTTAATTACTTATTTTAATTAAATATTTTAACTTTTTGAATATCCATTTATATATTAATAATGATTCTAGATTTCCCAGATTCTATGTAAATTGTTGAAAAATATTCTAATAACAAAATGAACTTCATGATGCATGCAAGAACCTGAACAATTATACTTGATTAAGTGTTAATATTATCCTAATATTTTATACTGATTGATTTTTACTCTGGCAACTAGAAAATAATTTTAATCCCCGTCCTTGCATCCCGCTGTCTCTGGTGGCCCTAGGCATCTGCTTACTTAGAACTCTGCTATTGGCAGTACTCCCGACTTTTGGTTTGATTGTTTATTTTTTTGAAAAATTTTTTATTGTATTTGATTACCTGACGATTAAATTCAACTGAAGGTTGGCTTCACAATGAATGTGAGGTATATTGGCTAAAATAACACAATGATGTAAATTAAAATAGAATTATATAG
Organism: Argiope aurantia; assembly: GCA_026543865.1. NCBI lineage: Eukaryota > Metazoa > Arthropoda > Arachnida > Araneae > Araneidae > Argiope > Argiope aurantia. Next base: position 1,749 of record JAPMOR010037898.1, on the reverse strand, counting down.
TGAATGGTTAAATTTTATTTAAAAAAAGTAGGTAATAAATCAACTGACGTATTAAATTATGGCTATTAAATTATTTTTCCGGTAGGTTGATACATCCGCATTGATTATTTTAAAAGAATAAGGAGTGTACTGATCTCTTGAAGGAACTTTAACACAGGGAGCTTGCATGATAGTGCTTTGACCTGTAAATCTTTGCAAATTATCCATACTTTTAATCATTTCGATTTGTTTTAAAACAAATATTTTATTATAGAATATTTACAAATGAGCTATCTTTGTAAATAAGATTTTTTGAGTTCGTAAAATGAGCATGTATAATTCTCATACATAAATATTTTAAGTATCGTTTCAAGATCATGTTAACAAAAAATAATTTTTCTGTTTACTATTAGCTTTTACTTTCTGCATAACATTGAATGATTCATGAAGCTGAAAAAGAGAGTAATCTGAATATGCATACTGAAATACAATTATGAAAGATAAAAATATACTTGAATATTAATATTCCATACTTTTTTAGATACATATTTCTATTTTTTGTGGAGAATATGTTATTAACAGTTTTATGTGATAATAAATTTAAATTTTATAGAAGCATGAAATCAGATAGGAAAGTATTCTGAAAAATTGTTCCGCAAAAGAGTTATTAACTGAGTATTGATTTTAAATACGAATGGTCTAGAAAATGTTTCGTAATACAAAAGAAATGGAGATTCTAATCTTAAAGATTGAAAAGTTGTATGAGCCTGTATGCAGTGGCGGATTTCAGCACAGGAGTTGGAGACGGTCGTCTCATGATTTGAGACCGGGGGGGGGGTGCCTCAAACCTATATTGTAGTGCTGAATTGGAAGCAATTTTTTTCCATTACAGATCAGCTCAGAACTTTTTTCCGTTTTGCACAGAAAAATGAAAAGCTAAAGAGTAAATCAAACATGGGGGGAATAACTTTGAATGGAAAAACTAAAAATAAATAATATCAAAAGAAAACTTTCAAAAATTTTCTAAGGTATAAAAAAATTGTAAAACCTTGGGAAAACAAAACACTTCCCAAAATATTAAAACCAATTCTTCTAAATAAGTTGCAATATGATTGGCAAAATCATATGATTTGAATATCCTTATGAACCGAGGGAAGAGATGGCATACCGGGACGAGGGACGATCTAAACGCTTTCTTTCTTCTTTTTTTTTTTCAGGAACAAATGAACAACTGAGTTTTATTTATTTGATTTACAAGGATAGTGTACTCATATGCATTAATTATAATTAAAATGAACTTTCTGTCAAATTTCAGAATATTTATCTCTTAATTTATTTTGAATGTGTTTGCAGATCTATAATATCCATTTTTCCTTTCGTTGGCTAACCGACTCGCAAGTCAACAGTTCTCAGTAACATAAAATAAAGGTGTGGAAGACCCCCTCCCTTTTTACAAGAAATGTCAATGCCATTATTGCCTGCACCTGCAAAAGAGTGTAAACATTGACCCCACTCTTGACCTTAGACCCAGGGGATCACATGTTTTGTAGATTTCTGGAAATGGGGAATTTGCGCTCAATAAATTATTCCCTACCCCTGTTGCATTATAGGCTTACTGGGATTTGGACCTTTGGCAAAAAATTTCGCGTGCACCTAGAGGGGTGACGGTTTATTCGTAAATTCAGTTATGCATATTTAGCTGCATTTCTGGTCGGGCTAATGAGTGGTAATGGAATTGCAGAAGTAAAATGCACGGCATCCTGTGAAAAT
>JAPMOR010037897.1:16126-54518 GCA_026543865.1 Argiope aurantia | reverse complement strand
CTATATTTGGTTTTAATGTATTTTCTTATCTAATTTCTTTCTAACACCAAAATAAAATTTACTATAACCTATATACTTAAAAATAGTTTTAGTTTATATTTACTTAATTTAAAGGAAGAAAGAAGAACTGAGGCAATAACAATCACGTCGAAAAACAAAAGTAACATTTCATTTTATCAGGAGCATACATTATTAAATAAAACATTATACTTTTTTATTTTTAAACTCTTATCTAAAGTACCCATGATTTTGTATTTATCAAACCCTTCCAAATAGCAATATATGATATCCATGAAAGCAAGACAGGGAACTTTAAAAATTATCTAAAAGGCCGAAATGTGAGCTGTCGTAAAATTTTAATTTAAAATACCCGCTTGCGCTGTACATAAACACAGCATCAAATTACAAAAGGTCAGGAAAATTTATGGCTGAAACTTAACGCTGCTAGAGCAATTTTTATGATAGAGGATGTTCGAAATCGTAATTAGAGTCGGGTAATTTCAGATCAAAAGCTTGAAATGTGTGGACTGTTGTTTTCTAATTTCTTTTGGGAAAAGAATTTAATTGCCTGCAAAATCGATTGCCTCTAAGTAAGCTAAATGCAATCAAGAGTTAGAAAAATGGAGGCTTCGTTTAACTATTGAAATAATGATAATCACGTCTTCGATTTTGTTTCCTTTTTCTCTTTTGGACATAAATTTAAATAGCCTTTGTTGCACAAATGAGATGGGCATCTCTAATCAGTGAATGTAAAACGTTATTGTATCATTTTCTAAAATTTTTTATTAAAAACATATTTAAGGAAATTCTAATTAAAATGTTCATTGATCGAAAGCTAAATTTATTACCCCTCATTTAGAAATTATTAGTTTTTGGTGCAAGTTATAAATTAAATACGAAGTTAATAAAAGAAATAATATTCTTTGAGATTTTGTGGAAAATAAATTTAAAAAAAGACTGGAGATAGTTTTATTTCTTAAAGAGAAGAGAGATTTCGAACATTTTTTGGAATGTTAAAATTTCTTCGTATATATTTCAGACTATTATGCAATAGCACGATGAAGCAAGCCAGAAACAATGGCTTTGGTATCTAAGTATTTTCCATTTATTGTATAAGACAATTATGACCTTTACCTTTTATACGTTTTGTGATTGGTAGAAAGCAAGCCACCTAACCCATCACGTGTAGATTTGCTGATATTATTTTAAATATTTAATGACAATTATTCTTACGCCGTATTTGTATTATGCTTAACGATGAAATTGCTACGAAAAAGAAAAATTAAGCTTTAACTAACACCAAATTATCATTAAATGTTGAAAAAATTCTATTTTTAGATATACCGTTTTTGGCAACACTAATGAAAACTCTCCGGTTTGCTGGCATTTTTCGAGTGACGGAAAGTTTTAGTCTCTTTTAATCATATGAAAGCCTTATCAATACATAATACATGTTTAAATTAAAAATATTGTAGAAAAGACTGGATGAGATTCTGCCAATTTAAAAAGAAAAGTAGATCGTGTACCTGCTACTTTGTCGACAAAATTTGAAAAGTTGAATCAATATTTAGATATTGGAGACAAGAATAAAGAATGCTCTCGCTGTGGAATTTTGAGTTTTAAATCTGGGGTAGGTAGATCAATAACTGTATGTTGTCATCATGGAAAGATTAAGCTTCCAACTTTGAACAAATGGTCCGAGGAATTCAGAAATATGTTAACTGAAAGTGAAGAATATACAGTATCGAAAAACATCTGGGTTGGTGAGAGAGAGAGAGCGAAGTCCCCTAATTTCCTACATTTTTTTGATGAAATATGAAGTCTGTCTTAGTGTAAAACTTCTAAATAAATGTAAATATTTAATTGTTTGTATAAATATTTCCATCTCTTTTTGTATTTGAGAAGAAATTGTTGTAATTGCACTTAGGCATGTGTTTACTAAGAACGAAATGTCTGGTAAAATATTTAGCTAGATATCTGCCATTTTGTATTAAATTTTTCAATTTCCTCAAGAAATACAGTTATCGAAACATGTAAGTTATAATAGGGCTTTTTGAAAAGAAAAATTTGAAGAAAAAAATTGAAATAAGATTTTGTCTCATTTACTAAACCTGAAAGCGTTTTTCTTGATCATTACTCTTGCAAACGCTGCAATTTCATGTTTTCAGCTACTCTATTGCAAATACTGTAAAATATTGTATGAAATTGATCAATATTCGAAGTATTGTATAATATCGAAGAATATTGATTAATATTATATAGTATTGCACAATATTGTGCAACAGGTGGTGTTGCATGGGTACACAATTTTAAAAAAAATATCGTTTTTAAAATTTCATTTCTATTTCATTTTTTTTTAAAAATTTCTCATTATAATGGCGTTTCAGATTGTAGGATAATACTTTTGAATAAGACTTTGCGACTTTGGACTAAAATACAGCCTACCAAACTACCACCAGTAAAGTGGCAGTATCAATAATATTAGTCTAGTCGACAAGTATGTATTAATTTCTCCAACTACAATAGCCAATTTTCTAGACTCAATAATCTCTAGAGAAGTCGGACCCAACCCTTTTTCTAAGGTAAGTAGCCTCTTCATGTTTCCCTTTTCTTGTTTAGTGTCATTGGCCCCTAATTACAAACATTAGGTGAAACTGATATATCATCTCATTACTGTACTGATTATTCTTCAGATTATAGATTCTTCATTATTCGACAAATGGCGCTGTGAAATTGTCATTCAGGCATGAATTAAAAAAAAAATGTTTTATTAACTTGATGACATCATAATTGACTTTACAAGAATGAATTTGAGCCAATTTTTGTTCGATTTAATTATGTTAAACTCTAAATATGCTTTACGTTTTAAATTTATTTTTATAAATTTTGGTTTTGTCTGTGAATAAAAGTTTCGTAGTTTTAAAACGAATAAGCTTTATTTTCCAAGACATTTCAGTGAGCTTGCATAGAAACACCGAATACAGGATCCCAGATTTAGTCAACGAAATGCCAATTAATACAACCAATCTTTCCGGCTCTACGTATATGTAGATCTAGTTATTACACATTATCAATCTGTTTTACTTAACTGACGGTTCCTTTATCAAACTGGTCAGATAAAAAGGAATTTATAGACAATTCCTGACAACCATTCTTATACTTTTCATGAAGTTGAAATGTTTGAAAGGCTGATGCAGATACCAATATCAAAGTTTTACTATGTATTTCAAAATATATGAAACAGATTTAAGTGGATTACGAAATTTTCCTTGAAATTGGCAGAAAGAATTTATAATGCATTTCGCAATTTTTATTTTCTTTAAAGATACTGTTAACCTATAAAAGCTGATTTAAAATCTGTCTGATTATCGTAAAAATACGTAAACATTTACTTCTATTTTCATTATATTCTTACTTCAAGAGATAAAAAAATTAAAGAAAAATCCATTTAATTCAGTGTTTTTTTTAATTTTTTATCTAACTTTTTTTGTATAACATTTATTTAAATGCAATTTAAATAACGAATTTTAATTTGGGTGATCATACATATTATTCACATAGGAGGAGGAGATGTAAATATAGCTTAGCAAAAAAACATTGCACGAGACGACGATAAGCGATTACATATTTTTTATGTTATATTTTAACAAAAGTTAGTAAATTGATGTATGCTTATTCATAATATTCTAATTTCAGACATACTTTAGTTAATCTTTTGACAACATATCCGATGAATTATTGATCTGATAAAAATCCCTCCAGATAGTCAAATCAATACTTGTCGAGATTTACGGCTTCCGAGTTTAGTCGTAAAAAAAAAAAAAAAAAAAAAACCATCGCCTGCAATAAATTGGTAACAAATGAAACCATAATGCAAACTATGGTGACTCAATTGTATTATCTTATACAAAATTAAAGGGTTATACTCTATGCTCGTTTCCTTCATCAATATCCAATTTTTTTTTGGAATCGTGATTATTTTTTTTTTACGTAATCCCAGTTCGCTTTGCTTGCTCATCATATACCGGATATCCCAAAATTGACCGATGGATTTTGAAAATCAATAAAAATTATAAAAAATGAATAAATAAAAAAGGAATCAGATAGAAATGTAGCGGCCTTACGCTTGGGTAAACAGGGAATTTTTATCCCACTAATTTGTTACCATAGCCATTGAAAGATGGCACTACAAAATGGGGAAAAAAACCAATATGCACATGTTGCAAGAACTGTTGCAAAAAATTAAACAAGATTTTTTTTTCAATGTAATCTTAGTTTGCTGCAATAGCCTGCATTTACACAGTATGAAGTAAAAATTTCCATATCTCGCATACTTCGTTTTAATTATACTTGTAACATATCCCCCCTTGCAGCGTCACCTATCGGGGCCAATATTAACTATTATAATTCTCTGATTTTCCCAAGTGTAAGGCTGCAAATGATGCATTTCGTCTTCTTTTTATTATTTGCAGTATTCTTGAATTTCAAAATCTATCAGTCATTTTTGGGACACTCGATGTATAAGTATCTCTACTTGTTATAAAAAAATAAAAAATAAATTCATTACAAAAAGTAAATTTTATTTCGTATTACATGAATTGATTTTATGTACATTACTAAAAGATAAATAAGTTACTAAAATTTAAAAAAAAAATCTGCTGAAATAGAAAAATATTTATGTAAATGTTAGAAAGCAAAAACATATAATTCTTTGTTTAAAAATCAAAATTCAATTCATTTCTTTTATTCTGTTTTGTAAAGATGTATTTTATTAAAATTAATTATTACAATGTTATTTACATCAAATAATCCTAGAAGAGGTATCAATTAATAAACTTAGTTTCGCCATGGCGATCAACTTTTATAAATGCATCCAGTCAAAAAAAAAAAAAAAAAAAAAAAAACTAGATTATTTGTAGCACAATATTTTAAATTATGTTTGAGAAATAATTATAGTAATTCTAAATGATTAGTTATACTTCAAAGTGCCGAGATTCATTGGCGACTAAAATTGGCGGTGCTTTCTCAAACAAATTCCCATTTGCACTTGTCACATATTAACATTTATTTTGTTCATTCCAAGTGGATTTTCTTTTGCATTACTCCAACACTTTTATTTGGTCTAACTCTCGATTTTTATTCGAAACTAATTGATTTACCCTGATTGATTATACATTAACCCCCAAAATAGCTTTGTCTCATCTAAACGCTCAAGCTCTTGGCAAATTCGACCTGGTTTTGTTTCCACATAAGCTTTTTTTATAAAGGGAGCTTGACGCAATCTAAAAATCGCCAAGTATACTACGGCCTATAAATATCAACAAGTATTGTTAAATCTGCTAATTTAACAGAAACTCAAAAAACGAAAGCTAATTTAACTTTCCAGTATAACTAGATTATGCTTATATATTAGCTTCCCACCTAGTATATTGTAATTTAATAAATATACTTGTGTATTTATCCTATTGTATTATAATTTTCTAAATAAAAAAGAATAAAAAATACACTTTCCTATTCAGTAATCGAATTATATTTTTAAAATTATTTTTATTGAATTTGTCCTCAAATATTTATTTAAGTGTGTTTTAGTATGGAAAGATATGACAGAAGAATATTTTAAATATTAATCAAAGTAAAGAGAAAATTTCTTAAAATATATTCAATATTTAAAATATAATTTAATGAAACTTTGGATTTTCTTAAAATTTATTTTCAGAATCATCTAAATTTTTTGGATGGTGGAAAATTTATCTTTCATCCATAAATTACGAAAAAACAAACAGTTTTGAAATTAAAAAAAAAATCTTTTAATTTAAGGAAAGAGTTGGCTATTCTGCCTTCCATTATGGATCTGAATATTTACGGATTAAACTGTCAGGATTCTTATTGTTTGATTATTTATGACTTCCCTTTGTTGTTTTCCTTAATGCAAGTCGTTATTTACCTCCGAAAGCCAAGTACAAATAGAACCCGTAAATATTTCTGGATTCTAACGGAAGTCCATAATACCATCTAGCAGCATTTCGGAAACAAATAATCTACCTTAGCAAGTATAAACTGGCTGGTCGCCAACTAACACTACACAGTAATATCATATCGTTTTTTGTGGATGAAATTAATCTTGCCTTCCTTTCCCATGAAGCAAATATTATATGAAGAAAAAATTGTTCAAGGTGTTTTCAATGTCAATTTCTTTTATTTTCAAAAATGAATATCGGTTAAAGTATTTTATTAATACATGATCTGTTAATTATGGCAATATGTATTAACATTAACGTCAATTAAAATGCCAATTAAAAATCAATAAAAGTAGATTAAAAATACAATGAAGCTCCTTACTTTTAAAAGATTGTCTTCGAAATGTAGGAAGATTTTCTATTTTTCTTTTTAAAACATTCAGTGGTTTTTTTTTTTTACTGTTTGGACACAAGAATAAATATATATAGGCTTAAATACATGTATGTCTTTAGCATATTCAACTTCTTAATACATTAGAAAGTCTAAGAAAGAACATTTCCTCATTTTAAAAGGTTTTAAATGCCAGTATATGGCGTTAAAATTCCAAATTTTTCCATGGAAATTAAGGTACGCTGAAGAGAAAACCACTGGCAAATCTGGTAGATGCAAGATTCCCTGATCCTTGATTGCTACAGGATTCCTCGCATTCATAGGGATGTTGGAATACTATTGTGAGGGTCTCGAATGTCTATGTAATCAGTTACTATGAGTAATGTTTGGATTGGATTGGTATAGATTAAGGAAGGAATCCATCTCCTACAAGAAAGATCGACATGAAAGGAAAATTATTTGAGCTAAAAGATCAGATAATTCATAAATAAACTATAAAGTTTTAGTATATTCATGTATTGCACAGTAAAAATAACTTTATATTTCTGTAGATGCTGTGATTTGTTGTGGTTTTTAAAATAATTGATTGGTGCTTCTAGTTAAGTTCGCAGAATGAATTGCAAACAAAATGATCTATTCCCAAAGGTAAGTTACAAACAAATTTTTTGGATATTCAGTTATTTGGGGAACGAAAAAATAATAGCCTTTGCAGAGCAACAAGGTGCTGAAAGCAATTGAAATTATTGAATCGTGTATTATAAGCATCACCTTACTCTGGCAGTAGTAGTTACGCGCGGTACAATTTTATTTAATTATAATGCTGTGCTTCCTTTTCATCAAATTTTTAGCATCTCCAAAGGCAAATCTCTTTAGACAATTTTATTGTACAAAAACATGCATTATAAACAATAAATTACATTATTATAAATTTGATTATTATTTTTCGGAATGAAACTAATTCTTTAAATTTACATATATGCCTATAGAAAAAAAAAAACTGTTTAGCTTAACGAATGTTTGCTTCATGAGTAAGTTAAGTGAAGTTCAACTATATCTTTATAATTATTTTTAATACATTGTAGAAATATATCAATATTTCATTATTAAGAACTTATAAATAACATTTCTGAATACTGGAATTCTATTTTCTTCAATAAAAAAATGAAAAATAAAGATAATGATTATCTCTTCACCACAGTTGTAAATTTAATTCCTGCTAATGTTCTTGTTAATTGTAAATGTTAAAATTTACCGAATTAGATGTAGAAATGCATTCGTATATATTTTGAGCGGAAACTATAACATGAATCTGTATCATTGCCATAGGGATACTTGTTTCCAATGATTCTTTTATATTCACTTATAATCTTTAGGACATAATGGAAACAAATACAACCTTGTTTTCTATTGTAATGCAAAATAAACGTTCTCTTTCTGTATCATTTTTACATACGAAAACACCAGAAAAAAGGTTTATATTTGTAAAAAAAAAAATAATTTCTCACATCATTTTTTCATAACTTAATTATTTCCATATAGAAACTGGATTTTTCTTTCTCTGAGACTGATTGCAACTTATTAGACAGAGCTTTGTAGAACCTAGAGCGATCCACAAGGTATTAACATCGATAATATTTTTTTAGTCTGGTACTGATAAATAATAGGGCCTAAATAGTATTTTGATAGCATTTTAGCGCCTTTTGTATCTTATTAACGTTACCATTGCTTTCTACCAATATATATAAATCTTCTATTTGGGCAATTCCCAAAACCTAAAAGCAAATCAAACCCATTTATAAAACAATTTATCAAATGAAAATACGTCATTGTCAATATATACTTCATAGAATCAAATTTTTATGTATTTATATAGGTACAGTTATTTTGAGAGGTTAACGTAAGTAGTGTATCTTTGTTTTGAATATTAAAGTATATATTTTGATATACTTTAATATTCAAAAGTATATATTTCCCAATTCAAACATTTTTAATTTTTGGTTTCTGAGTTCTCCCTGAATAATTCTTAAAAAACTCAAAACTCATTATTGATGCAAAATAAACTTTAATTCTTAAGATATATAAATGTTTTATACTTATGATTATGACTCTATATTTGTTTTAAAATTTACTATTCTACATTATTGTTTCTTTTAGATTATGTAAGTGGACAATAAACTTTTCAAAATTATTTACAATGGATTTCAAAAATGCATACATACTGCATATATGTATGAACAGGTATGTTATTCCTCATTTCATTTTTTATAAAACATCAAAAATTATTGTAATCTATGAAAACAGAAAATTTGAATTCATATTTAAATGTTCAACGAAATATTCGAAAGTTTGCAAATTATGTGAATTTGCATTTTTCCAATGAAACATCTACATTTTTGTTAGAAAATTAATGTGTATGATTATGAAAAATTAACAAAACTATTTTTTATATATTTACTAATATGGTTGCAGCTGAAAAATATTAAAAATCTAAGCAACTTAGTACTCTTCTGAATCTAAAATATTTCTATCGTTTCTTTTGAAATTGTCGGTGTTTTTTTTAAATGTTATTGATCCATTTTCTAATTCTACTGTGATTTGTATTTTTGACATACATAATGCTAAACAAAATATTATTAAAATTTTATCTTACAAATAGCTAGCTGTTGGGGTAAGTTTTATAAGTTAGCAAAAACGCACGGCCTAAGATTCAAAATGTAAAGCCTTATTTTTGAAATTAATGAAGAAAAAAGGATTGGAGAGTGCTTCTGTAAGACAATAAGTCTGCCCTAAGTTACATTTTTGAGAAACAATATTTTGAATGCGTCGATAACCATGCGTGTATCTAAATTCTCAACATAATTAACAAATACTGCTCTCCTTTAGTAGTTTCCATGTTATATTCGTTATATGGTTGAATTAATTAGTATCTCTATTGCAATTTCTGAATCTTTATCTTTCCTTAACCGCAGGAATATGAAATAAAAAAGAAGCTGCTTGTGCACTAAAGGCTGTCATTAATCAAAAATCAACTGAATAGCATAGTTTCGGGTCTTTTAAATAAGTCAATATTGCTCATTTGTTGGTCGTCAGTAAACAATGCAGTGCGTTTTCTCTTCTTTGGCGCCATATCGGTTGTCTGCAGGGTACCATTCACAAATGATAACACGCCATTCCTCAATGACATCAATCTAGTCATAGATGATTGCAGCCACTAAATAATCATGCCTTTTCATATTGTATGGCACTCTTCAACATAACCAAGGAGAAAAAAAATAGTAGCCTGATTCGAAGTGACATTGATGTATAAGTACTTTAATATAATTGGAGCAGTGCCCATAAGGATTCTATTGACTCCAGAGAGAGATGGAGTTCCATATTTTTATTTTCCATAAAGAAAGAGAAATAACTTAAAGAAGCAAAGGAAAATGTTTAGATTGATAAGAACAATATTGTATTATGAAATGTTTGGAAAAAAGTAAATATTGCGAACCAGTGCTGACAGATAAACATAATTTGTTTAACTATTTTCAGCAATTACTTACCGAAAGTTTTAATGAAGAGAGATGGATGGCTTATGGTGTGCAGCAACGAGATGATTTATGAGGTTGTAGATGATAGTTCGTTTACATTTGATAAGAATTTAAGTTTTAGCAACAATGAATAGATGTTCTCATCTTGAATGGGAATACTTTTTTCTCTTCTTTGCAAGGAACAGATATAGGAGTTCGCATTTTTCTTAATGAGAATTGATATTCAAAATTAGATAACTTCGAAAATGCCTATAATTCTGCTGTTTAAAGTAAAATTGTCGTAATTTCTAGGAGCAAAATGCACTGTTATCATTTCTGGAGGACTTTCATATGCCACGATTTACATAAAAGTGAATGTATTCATCTGTAAAGAGTTATGCTCGAGTTATATAAGAGTTACGCTCTGAAGTTCGAAATTTTAATTTTAAACTGAAATGACTATTCTCTTTAGTTTAAATGCAAACACATTTAAATATATTTTTGTCTATTTTATAGAAAATTATGAGTGTGATTTCTTCACTTTGTTTTAGCCGTATTGTTGATCATATTGTAATAATACGAATTCTGATTGGTATTTACAATTAGAAGGCAGCTCTGATTTGATGTTTAGAATGAGGAATAATATTCTTTTATAATTTAAAAATACGATAATTTTCCAAAGCACTCTGAATTTTTGTCAATATCTTTTTCCTACTTCAGATGAGTGTTCATTTTTCTTTGAATTATGACGCTCTTATTATTAATAATAATGCAACATTTTGTTTCCTGGAGGGAAGCAATAAATTCACTTTTCTGGAAAATCTAGTGAAAATATTGCATAGCATGCCATGGCGCCAACATCTTTTTACTCTGGATGATACATAATGAATTCTGGTGATTGATTCTAAACTATGAGCCGAATTTAAAATTACATTGGGTCAAAAAGTGAGAGAAAATCTTACCCGATCCAGAAATGGTGACATTGCTTAAAATTTCATGTTGATATAACTTTTGATATCGGATAAATAAGCAGATATAACTCAAGATTATAGGTGAAAACATTTTTTATATTTCAGGAAAATATGAAAACACTGAACTTTGAAAATTAATACCATGTTTACTGATGGGATATACTGGGTGTTCCAAAAATGATAGACGATTCGAAAAATCCATTTAAGAACGGAAGGCAATAGAAATGTACGGTTTGATGCATTCTTTTTAGGTAACCAGAGAATTTATTCTTACCAATTTTCAAATTAGTTATACATTTCGTAAGCAGATGGCGCTGCTAACAAGGGAAAATTACAAAACAACGTTTTCAAAATAACTACCATTTGCAGCAACAACTTGACGCAGTCTGAGGACAAAATTCGCAGACGCTTCTAGAAACGTTTCAGTTTGAATGTTCTGACAAGAAGCAGACATGTATTGTTCCTCTTCATCTACAGTTTGGGGATTGTGACGATACACCTTTTCTTTCAAGTAAACTGAAGAAAAAAAAAATCTCATGGTGTCAAATATGAAAAATAGGAAGGCCAAACCATGCCACTTTGAGTTTGTTTTTCGTAATCAAGTGCAATGACAGAATCGCTGAAATACTCATTGAGAAAATCGAACATTTCAGACTTACAATGTGGCAGGGCACTATCTTGTATAATCAAGATATTATTCCTACGGTCCTTGAAAGTTGCAGACAGTGTAGTTGGCCTAGAAATAAAAATCTATGAAATTTTGTAGTAAAATAAAGTCATTTATCAAATATTTCTCGAATTTGCAGGCAACCAAGTCAAAAATAAAATTTCACTCAGAATCTTTTTAAAAAAAGCGATATTACGGAGACAGAAAAGTCTTCTAAAAATAAGATTAATACATCCTTTATAAGTTAAAGTGATGGAAATGTTTGTTTTCGATTGCAAATTTGTTGTAAATCCAATTTTTACAAAATAATCAACATCGAACACATGTTAGCAAATTAAAACTTTCATCCAAAACTCTGATTACAGTTAAAATCAAAGCACCCAGATTAAAAGTAAATACTGAAAACTTCTTCACTGAATTCATTCCATGAAACGGAAAATTCGTCTGTCAGCAAAGACAAATGTAATAATAGAATTATATCTGATGATGCCAAAACGTTGCAATTTAGAATTGATTGTAAAAGAATCTTCTCTGCTTATTTGCTTGAATTGCGTTGCTAGATAAGAGAATATATTCACATTCTTATTATTGTTACAAACCTACAATTCGGCTTCCCAGCATAGTTTGTTCCATCAACAGAAAGACTGTTTTAAAGTCATCGGTATTAGACGGAGTCCGGGTGTCACGTCGGAGGTCCCAGAGCTTGGTGACCATTTGGCGACGAATTTGGTGACTTTGGCGTCAAAATAGATTATACCCGAAACATCGAGAATTTTCCCGATCCGTCCAGTAGGAACCGAGATACGCCTCGAACGTTCCTGATTGGTTGAGAGGCTTCTAGCCCCGCCTCCTGAGACCTATAGAAGGGGCTGCAGCTGCCAGACAGAGTCAGTCAGTAGCAGTCGTAAGCGGAGTCGAAGAAGAGTAGTGGGAATCGACGGAGTAGTAGACGTAGTCGGTAGCGACGGAGCGTAGTAGTCGGAAACGACGGTGAAGAACTGGTCTTCCAGGGATTAGCAGAGCATCGACGGAGTCAAGCTAATGCTGAACTAAGCTTTGCGCTACTGTCTGCAGTAGATTCTTGTTGTATGCTGCTGTGTATGCTGTATGTCTCGGCTGAAGATAATCGTCTTTTATGCTGTATATAGTTGTCATTTTTGTGCTGTCCTGTATGTCTTCGTGTAAATAAACGTCGTTGTTTCTTTTTCTACTGCCACCTGCTGATTGAGCGTCCTTCACACCATATAACTTCCTCTATCCAAACGAACCCCGGGAAAAATTCGTAACATTATGTTTCGAAGGTGATGAGACTAAACAGATTTTATATATATGTGTGTGTGTGTGTGTGATTAGCTTTTCTTCATATATATGCTTTCAATATACTTCAGAAAAATATTTTAATATTGTTCTAAGGTCATTTTTTCCCAGAAGCGTTCTTATTTGAGAAACTAGCATGATGATTGCTTTTAAATATAAAAAATACAAGTTCATTGGCATATGCAGTAGAAGAAATTTTATTTTAATAACATAATTTAAAATATAATTAATCGTGAACATATATTAAAACATTAATTGACATTCAACGGTTATTGGTTGACAAGTTTTTGAATTAGTTCGATGAATAAATATTATGTAATTTCTTAAATTAATATAATAAATCGATGAAATAAAGATAAATCAAAGAGCAAATGAGTTTATTCTGCGTAAAATGTATGGCGTCCAAAAGGTAAATCTTCAATTTTCAGATATCAGTATTGCGGTCCTATCTTTTTTAATATAAAAGCATTAATTATATCTTTCTAATTTAGAAGATAATTATTTTCGTAATTAATAGAACAAAATAAAATATTTCCATCTCATCCAATAAAACTTATCTGATGGAGAAAAGGAATTGTTATTATTTCAAAACACGGTAAGAAGAGATAAAAGTTGCTGAACATTACCTGCCCGCTAGCAAAATTACTGAATTTGCTGTTTCCTTCACTTTTTATAGAAAGGCAAGAAATCATTTCTTGCATTTTGAAGTATTAAGGAAGGCATAATGGTTAAAAATATAATGTTCAAGCGAAATGTTCCTGTTGCATTATTTTGAAATTTTTTCTCCAATCAAATATCACGAAATGAACTTTTTGCTAAAGGCATTCTTCATTCACTATACAACTAAGAAATATTATTTTTCATTTTCATTTTTCTGACTATTTTTGATGAATTTTGGATTAAAGTTTCTTAAATTTGATGATGCATATCTCATTTTTCTGTCTGCGGTTCAGATTTCCATTACCTCCAGAGAAATTAATTAGTAAGTTATGTTTCAAAGATGTGGTTCCTTATACTTGTTTTTCCTTTTTCTTTCAAGGCTTGGTGATTTTGCCCAGTGCAAGGATAAAGATAATGGTTCATGATTATTAAAAATACTTCACCTTTGTTCCTGTTTTTAATATTTTTCGTTATTAAGGTATGTAAAAATATTTATATAAGAAATGGTTGTTGAATTAATAACATACCTGCAAGTATTTCTTTCACTTATTTTCATATTTCAGAATTTAATTAAATTTGTTGTGCAATCATATTTCAAGAAGACGCAAGCTTTCTTAGAATATTTCAAAAAAATTTTTTTTGAAAATGAAGACAAAATACCAAATATTTCTTTCGCTTCATTTAATAGTTGTTTATTTAGTTGATATTCTTATTAACAACATTTCAAAAATGTCCATAATTTTGTCTTACTTCAAATCTGCCAGCATGATATTAGAATTTTTTTGCAACAATCAGTTTCTATTTGAAAATACCTAATTTAAATTATAATATCATAAAAACTAACTAAATGTTATTAAAAAACAATTGAATATTTCATATTTTACATCTTGTTTCTTATACTGTTTTATTACATAGAAAACATTCTAAACATAATTTTAGATTCATGAAATATTTTATAGGATTTATCAATATATTTATGATAGAGAACTTTCTTAAGAATCTTTCTATTGAGTTGTACGGCAATGAATTCAACAGGTTCAAAAACAAACGACGATGCTTTATTCTACATGAAAATGTCAACAAATAGTGGATAAATATAGCCGAAGCGTATAAAAGAACAGCACTTAAAGTATAAAACAAAGCAAAAGTAATAGATTGCTATTAAATATTCACAAGAGAAATTATTGGCTTACTCGGAGGGAATGCAATCTTTCCTTCTCGTCTCACCCACTAACGACAGCTTATTTGAGTTCAATCTAACTAATTACTTCAGCTTTGTTTCTTGGTGTTTAATAGTTTCTAGAGCAATAAAATCAACAAAGCTTCTAGAACAAAATGCGGTACTCAGTTTCTAATGAAGATATCACTGAAATTTTCGAATAATCTGAATCCTTCGTTTGCATCATCAAAATCTTCAAACCGTCAAAATGTTTTTTTGCCAAGGCCGAGTGTTATTGATTTGGCATCCATCTTTGAAGCTATCTTCCATGTCTGCAGACTTACTGTGCAATAAAGCAATATGTTGGCTACCTTGTCATGTTATGAAATTTAAGCAAGTGCAAATTATAGAGAGGTTAAAAAATTTTCTTGATCGCGTATGTTTTTTCTTAAAAAATGCATTAAGCTTTAAATTAGTTGGATTTGTCTTTTAATTTTTTATGTAACAAAATAAAACCGAAAAATTAAATGAATGTTACAAACTTATAATTCCACATAAGGGTGAGAATGTGGAACTCTAGAACTCTACTTAACTATTATAAATTTATAAAGATAAACAGGAAACAAAGCTAAATGTTTTATCGCAAGACGAAAACATTTCACGAGCGGAAAGAAATTTTCATAACAGTATATTAAGGTGTGCTCATGTTGTAAAGGTCAATTTTCGCTAAAAATTGCATTTTTAAATTTTTTTTGGATAGACCAGTCTTTGATCTATCCAAAACAGGTTTACTTTTGTCTCTAAGTTAATTAGATATTAATAATTTTGTAATGATCGGTAAACCGGAATTGGACATTTAGGTAACCGGAAGGACTGGATTAAAGGGCCAAAAATATGTTACAAATATGTATAAATACAGATTTAGTTTTAAATACTGAAAATTTTTTGCACACAAAAACGCAAAATGCCAATGAGAATTTCAACGATGTTTTGTAGCAATATGTATCTTAAAGATGCCTATGTTGAGCTCCGATCCCTCAGATTAGGGGAATTTTGCCTGTAATACATTTTAATGAAGGGTTTATTATTATTATTGAATATCCTTAAGGTTGTTGGAGTGTAACCTAATGCAAATTCAGATAGAGCGTTTGCTGAGCTCGACAAAGACAGAATAAATGAATCTAAGCGGCATTCACTGCAAAATGCAAAATTTGCCAGAAAAAAATTAAAATAATTAAAAAAGGAAAATTTTTAAAAGGTAAGGAATAAGAAAATATAACCTATAATTGTGGTGAATTTTAAATAGATCCTCCCCTAATTTATTATTTAAACATGTTACTGTATACTTTAAATGCATTTTTCTCAAAACTGATTTTCACTCATTTGTTGCTCACTTCAAATCAAATAACTCAAAATATAATTATCATATTAGCATGGAATTTGATGGACGTTATCTTAATTCTATTTTCTAGGCAATGAGTTCAAAGGATTTAGATGGAGTGAAAACTTTTTAATTTACAGCCTATTGTTTCAATAATAACGTCAAAATTTGCTAAGCATTTCATGATAAATATTCGAATGGTTGTAAAATTTTCATTTATTATTATAACCATATGCTTGTAGTTCATTCCCTAGAGAAAACTATGTAGTTTATTTTGGTATAAGCTTTGTTCGGAAGAGAGGAATAGTTTTTGTATTAGCCAATTTGAAGTTTTTTTAAGATTTTGCTTAAATTCATGCTATTAAATGCCAATTTTCAAAAAAGTATTAATGTTTATTTCAAATATTGATATCCTATTACTAATTTTGAATAGTCCTAAACCCAGAAATATGGTTAAAGTATATCTGCACTATGTTTTTCTAAAAATTGCTCTGAACGTCTTCGAATACCTTAAATTAAATATGCGACTTACTATTTAATAAAAATATATTAATTTCCGCTAAGACGAAAAATTGTTATAAACTAATAATTTTCATACCCTTTTGGTATTTTAGCATGAACCGATAAATGTTCTACTTCAAATCCATGGTCCTGCACAAAGTCCAGAATTGTGTTGTTGCCGAGGAAGTGACCTGTAATAAAAATAGTGCAATTTTGATTAAAAATAAAGTGCCAAATCAGTAGAAAAAAGTTTAAGAGCTTTAAAAATAGTCTAAAAAAATAAGAAACATTTACGCATTTTAACAAAGAATTGTTGTGTTATTACTTGATTGTAAGAATAAAAAGCGATATTGATACATATTTTTTATTTTGTATTATTAGCTGAGATTTAGAAGGCAGTGTGAGCAGAATATATAAATAGAAATGTTCGTTAGCAGAAAAAATAAATATTTCGCTTACAGTGATGACACTTACTGTTCGTTTCAATATTCAGAGACGATCACTTTTCGACGATTCTATCTCATTAAAGGGAGAAACACGGGAGGTAGAGTGTATTTCCAGAATTCTTTGACCTTGATTTTCTCCCATTACATAATTTTTTGTTCACTTTTTTCCACGTGAATATCGTATCGTTTCTGACCGATTTATTTTAATAGAGTCTGAAAGGAATCAGAGTTTACTTTATTCTTAAATGTAAACATCCCCTGCCTTATATCTTTCCTCTCACCCTTATTTTGACGAATTAAATCCATAATAACGCATGCGCAAAAGCGTAGAGGGTTTTGGAATCCATTGTCAAACTATACTCAGATTTCACAAGGACGCATAATTTTGTTAGATTTGGTAAGATACAATTTACTCCCGTTTTCCTTCCCAATAAGGAACATTTTTGTTTGTGTTTAGATTTTAGCTACATTATGAAGATGTGAGGGCCACGGATAGTGTAACTTTTATCTAGAAACTTCTTATATTGGTGCCTATTGGTATGTGTGACCACACTTTTAACCTTCCTCACTGCTTTTTAACTTTCATCGTCACACTCGTGCGAAAACCTTTGGATTGCCATTGCATCAAGTTCATACATAATGCGATTATGAATCTTTATTGATATAAGATTTAAAGTCTTTTCTGAAAGTGTAATCTTGTCCCTGCAGATTTTATTTTCGAGCATGGTTATACGGTTTAAATGATGAGTTTATTATTAATTACGAGAGCAGTTTTTCAACATCATAACAACTGGGAAATGCCTCATTAACGCATATCTAACATGTCTAATTGTATGTACATAATTTTAATAAATTTCATTGAAAATATCTATTTTTTATACAATCAGATTAAACAAATTTATTTTAATTGGATTAAAGAAACAATGTATTTATTTTTATAAGTTGCGTTAATACTAAAACTTATGTTGTTTTCGTAGAGGAAACATTAAATTTAGGGGAACTTATATATTCTTCTTTTAAATTGAAGAACTCAAATGTATCGTTTGTTCACAATATTATTTAGTCATGAACAAAATTTTAATGTTAACAAAATCAGCATAAAAAAAGAATCCAATAGATTCTAAATCAATTTTATCTTCAAAATAAGCACTTAATGATCCTAATTATATTAGGATTGAGGATTAAAAAGATTCTTTGTAATATATATACTAAATGTTTGGCAATAACCGATTTCCTAAAATATTTTTACAATGCTTTGAGTCTCAAATATATTCTTTAAAATTCCCTTCTACTATTTTAAGTAATTTTCATTTATTTCAGCATATAAAATAAAAGAAAAAAAAACACATCATTTCATAGTACCCTTCAGATTTCTTATTTCAAATTATATTCAAAATCAGTAAAGCACATATTTAATTTACATCCAATCAAAAACTATCAATAGTTTCAAAAGAAAACGTAAAAGAGAAAAAAATAACCTACAAAAGTATGAAAAATGTCTTTAATCTTCATGATTTTTTTTTTGTTTTATTACATCAAAATTTTGATAGGGCAATATTTATATATTTCTCAACTTTCATATTCATGAATTATACTCCAGTTGCTTAAGCCCATACAGTAATTTCCTCAATCAAAAATATCTAAAATTATATTTTATATATGTACGCATATTAGGTTTATTTTGGAAATTATGGGATTGAATAAAAATGGCTGATGTTTGTAGATTGCGATACAAAGTTTTGAATATGTGTCTACCCTTATCAATGTGTTGTTTTCGGAGAATTTTCAAGGTCTTTTCTAAAAAAAAAGAATCAGTAGGGTATGTTTTGGTGCTTTTTCACCAGAAGCCTCTGCAGAGAAAGATAAGGAATTTCTGAAGATATAAATGCAAATAAATGTAAACATTTTGCTTGAAAAATTCCGTTCAACCATGAATGATGTTGCCGACATATTTTACAGTAAATGTTATTGAATTTCAAGGAAAATATGAAAGTGCCTTCAGGAATTTATATATCGATGAAAATTGTTGCATATATGATTTGTTTAGAAAATCCTTAAAACTAATTTCCTGGAACAAATCTCAAAAGTGTTATCATTATAATTTAGAAATATGTCTACTTCTTTCTATAAATCTGAAAGCGTGCAGTATGTTATTTCAAAAAACAATCACTTTCTATATTTAGATATATTTTATACACTTTTGCTCTAATCGATTAAAAATTTATTTCTTCAATATAATAGATAAACACCTTAATGTTAAAATATTATTTCCAAATATTAATATAATAATTTATTTATTATTTATTACAAAAATATTTTTTTTTAAATTCGAGAATCGTTACATTGTCGCAGTTCTTTAAAGTCAATACTCTCTACAGTCGTGTTCAATCCAATAAACATAATTTTAAACATTGAATGTTTTGATATTTATAAATAATTTTCATGCAATAATTTAATATGATTATAAATGTTATGATTAAATTCTAGTTCTGAAGTATTTATAATTATTTTACCGTCACTAAATTAATCAATTTCAAAGAAAAAGAAGATTTTTTTTTGTAATTACTAAATATAAAGTGTTATACACTCTAATTTCTGAATCACTAGAGATATACATACAATTTAAGTTTAAAAATGCGTTAAGAACACAGAAAAAAATTATATTATTTAAGTTAATAAATATATTTCTGAAAACATTACGACATTTAACATTTTATACAATTGCAGTTTCCTAGAATTTAGTAAAATTCTCATGACACTGTAGCATTTAAACATTTTAAGCTATTCTTCTGCGTCTAGTGATTTTGTGAATTGTGTAATTTATGTTATAGTATTTAAGACATGGATATAATGTTACGCTGTTATATTCACAATTATAGACTAATTTTACAGATAATTTTTGGATCCCAAGGGAGATATAAAATCAAATTTAAATTAAGCATCGTTTTGTTAACATTCCAAAATGTTCCTATTGAGATTGTTTATCTTAATTTTTAGAAGGTCGACAATATTTTACTAGATAAGACTAATAGAGCCGAGAGGTTGCATAGAATGATAGAATTCTTAAAGTTTTGAGAAAGAAATTTATTGACACATTCTACACAAAACATAATTCTTCCCGTCATTCGAAGAATTTTTCCAAATGGAATTATATGTATTTTTCTTGCTTTTTAGAAAGTAATTTTGAGCATGATAAGAAAGGATAAACTGTGCACAGTTTGTCTGTTTATTCTAGATGTTTTCACTGAGCAAAAAACTGAGCAAAATTTTAAAGTCCTTTATCAGTTACCCTTTCAACCAAAAAAAAGTTGTTTGGAATGCAAAGTCTTTCCCACAAAAACGGACAAGTTTCTCTGTCTATTATCGTCTGAAAGTTATCATCCGAGCCACAATTTCTTCAAAGAAAAATTGGAGCAGATACTTTGATTTTTATAAAAGTCATTGATACGTTGAGAAAGGAATTCTCTCCCAAGGCAAATAAATTCTATGTTTGATAATTACGACAGTATTAAAGTATAATTAAAAACAATTACTAATAAAAAATCATGTAATAAGCGGGTACATTTAAATCGAATTTTCTGATGGTATTTAAAAATGCTTGAAGTCAACCAAAATGCCTGAAATAACTGGAAAAATCGGCAAAGGATTTCAATTGCAAAGACAAAATATATAATTCCATCTGAAAGCCCATGATTAAAATCTAATGATTAAATCACCGCTCATCCAATGAACCTTTTAGTAGGGATTGAGAAGACTCCTGAATTCTATAGAATATTGAAGATAAACAGATATTTTGAAGATTATTTTCAGTTCACCGCTTTATTCGAAAACTGGTAAATTAGATGTTAGTGTAAAAGAATATATTAATCCTAAAGGTTAGTTTCTATTTTTTAAAGTTTCGAAAGGGAAATTTCTATTGAATTCTATTTGAAATACATGTGGATATATTTGAGTGTATTAAAGTTTTATCATAAAGTATTTTTTGCGAGAAAGTAAATAGTAATGAATGCCAAGCTTTTAATGGATGTTTATTATTATGCTTCTCTATTATTATGTAAGCATTTTATGTATCAAAGTAATTCCTTTCATACCATCTCATATTTCACGAATAGAAATCTAAATTCTTTACGATGACACCCTCGACGTATAAATCGTTCCATCTTCCTCCAAGGCAACAATTGACGCGAGACCTATCTCCAGAAGGAGACGGTAAACCGGAAGAGAATATGTCATTAATCAGGAAGGTCACGAACCACTTGATGAAAGGGGTATTTAAAGTCCCGCTTGCCCAAACAATCATTTGTCAAAGGATAACGATGACCCCAGAAAAGGATCATTGAACGAAAATAGGAGCTTCAGCTAGCCAGATTTTTGCAATTCTCAAATATTATTCAAAAATTTGGGAAAAATGTGAAATAAATAGTTCAATTTGAATGGAATGTTCTTATGTTTCGCAAAATGAAACATGAGTATGATGGAGTATGATTAAATATATTTAATTTTTATTATATTTTGCATAAAAAAACAGATCAAAATGAATTCTAGACACGAATAAGAACATACTTTCTGATTAATTTTCATGTTATTTGCTAGATTTTTTAAAACTAATTTAAAATAACGGTTAAGACTTTCATGTAATACAAAAGTTATCAGGAGTTATGTTAAATAGATGTTTGCGTCTATTTTCCATTTTTAAATTATACAAGGACACAATACAAAAACAAAAATCTTATAAATTTTTTTGAAACTAACTCTGTTTAATTAAGTGCAGGAATATATTACATTGAATTATATGATTATTCAATAAAAATATTAAAAATAAGGCAATTTTAAAATAGTGAAATTAAGATAGTAATAAATGAAAAAGTTCCATTTACCTAATTAATATATTGCATCATAAGTCATTTGTATAAAATGAATAAGTATTTAAAAAATTAGAAAAAAAATGCAGGCAAATTTTTTGTTTTTTATATTGGTGTGAAATCTGAATGGTGAGATTAATTGAAAATTTGTTAAAAATAGTACGAAAGCATTCTACTATTGCGTTGTGTTATTTGCTGAAACGATACATCTAAGATAGCATTCATTAACAATGCATTTCTATGCTTTGAAGCTTCCCTCTCTTCTTTGATGAGGACTTAAAATCAAATTATATTAATGCTAAAAAAATTTATATAAATTTCAATTCAGTGAATCTTGTAGTGAATGCCTATCATAAATCATATCAGATATCTGTAAACTATAAGCTCCTTCGAGGCTGTGTACGAAGTAATTGCCGCGCCGCTCGGCATCCGGGTATGGACGCGCGAAGCTTCTAAAAAAGCCATTCTCTCACTCCTTCTCTTCGGAACGCTCTCGCACATGACCTCGGTGAAGCTCTTAGAAAAAATCATATGTTTAATTTCTTTAGTTAAAATATAATAAAAATTATTTTTCTAAAAAGCCCCAATAATTGGAGTCGCAAAAAATACGCGCAACCCTAATTACAAGAATCTCTTCAAAATCCATTAAAAGTAATCTGAGAATTTCAGTTTTACAGGTGATAATAAATATCAAGATAAATGAATAGAATTAAAATTTTTAATATCAACTCTGTTCATAAAACGTATCATTATTAAAGTATTTCCAAATATTCATTTTTTAAACATCATATAATAATGAGGATTTTGAATATTTTCATATTACCAAAATATTTATATACGAAAGGCCAAATCATCAATTCGCTTTTACAGTTGTAAACTGATAAATTTAACAATTTCAAAATCTTTTCCACTATGTTTATATTAGTAGAAGTATAATAAATTTACTGTAAAAATACAAATTACTAAACTTACTATCTTAACAGCAAAGCGGGTTTTTTAATTCGCTACATAGGTGAAATTTTCAAACTGGACGTGTACCATTTATAAATTTCTGCAATTAAATTTTCCCAAAAACTTAAAACTAATTCCAAATAAATTACACAAAAACCTCTTGTGCATGTTTTTATAGTAAATGTTTGGAGATGACACTTATAAATTGCATGCAAACTAAAATATATATATCGGTAACTATTACAAAAAGATTCAAGTCTATACAGTTTCATTTTCATTTTGAAACTTTTTTTCCGTTTGGGAGAAACTGGAAATAATCAGAGAAATGCATGTTACTATTTCAAACTTTAAAATATACATTTCTTTGTTTTAAAAATAAAGGATAAGTGATTTTTTTCATTTTATATTGAAATAATAACCTTAATAATAATTTATTTCCGCGAACAAATAAATTTTAAAACTTCCTAAATAAATCAACTTCTTAAAAACAAATCATATTTGAATAATACCTAAAATGTTTCTTTATTTCTCCGTCAAAGGTTTTTCCATTTTTCTCAATTTTTACCACATATATTCTTAAATTATTGCTCTATAGAATAAGTAATTCAATACAAAATGACAAATTGCGTTCGGTATTTTTATTCCATTTCTGTTCCATTCTGTCTTGTCCTTAGAGAAATAAGATATCTGTTCAAATAAGTGTCTTTCCTTCAGAAAAAATAAACTCCTTTTGCTCGAAAAAGGGAGGAAAAATGGAAATTTGAAAGTTAAGAAATAATGACCGGCGATTTCTGAAGTGACGGTCGAGAATTATCATAACACATTGTTCTTATTCTATTCTTACAGAAGATGAACGGTAATGACTTCCACTTCCGATTTGTTCTCAGTGACTAACTCATTATTTCTTTAATGACATGAATTACATTTGACTTGAGACGAATATTTTCAACGAATATTAGACAATCGATCGTGTCTATTTCTTTATCTAGAAATATATGAGATGAATTTATTTCTTTTCTTTTTATTTCATTTGGACAATTTCAACTTGTGGGTGCATTTGTCTTGAATTATATCCACAATTTAAATTGTAGAATATAAATTATTACATTTTTATTGAAATTTGTGTTAAATAAAACAAAATAATCAAGAAAAGATTAACATTTTTTATATTGAATGCTTCATGTATCTTTTCAAGATTAATATGACCGAGCATACTTTTATAGAGTAGGTATATAATATATATTTGTCCATATCTTCTCCTCTTTACTCATATTACATTTAAAATGTACAGTATTGCTTTTCCATCTGTTCACATATTTCACTTCTGTTAACGTGCAGTAAAAATAAACCAAAAACTTTGAAGTTGTGATAGATATAGAAATGAAAAGATTCATGTCTATTTCGCCCATTCTTCTGACCTTCTTACTTTTTTTATACTAATATATCGAGACATCCTATGAGCTGATAAAATAGGGAGCGATTTCTTTAGATTAATTTGAAATACCCAAATAAACCTCACAACGGGAAAATTTCAATTTTCAAGATTTAATTTTACATGTACTGGAATGTATGAATACTTGTTTAGCAAATATAAGGGTATCCGAAAATTTTTTTTCACATAGCGATTTTAAATAGGATTGTGACTGAAGACGAAATTTGAATTTTATATGAATATGTGCGCAGAAAACGCCATGTAAGGACAGTAGGCCTTCAACTGTCGCAAAGCCGGGACTATATTTCAAAAAAGTTCTTTTGACCATTTTGTGGAATTGGAAAGGCGTAATTTCCTACAAGCTCTTTCCTCAAGGTAAAACAAATTCTAAGAAGTACTGTCATAAACTGTATTAATTGAAAGACGCAGCAAAAAACAGAATTAATGAACTACGAGGCGTTGTTTTTCATCATGATAACGCGCGACCACATATTGCATTAGTCTTATGAAAAAAGCTCTTACAGTTTGATTGGAATGTTTTATCGCAGCCAGCATACTCTCCAGATCTTGCTCCATCTGATTATTACTTTTTTCTATCCTTAAAAAATTCTCTTCGTGATAAGCGCTTTAAATCCATCAGCGAAATAAAAGCGCACCTCGGGGATAATTTCTTGTCCAAAACACAAGAATTTTTAAAAGAATTCATAATGAGGCTTTCTGAGAGATGGACGGTGATAGAGCAAAAGGATTCTTATATAATAAAATAAATAATATCTTAAACGGTAAATATTGTGTATTTATTTTATATTAGAAATAGGAAAGAGACTCATGGCCCAATTTGATATTTATTACCTTGAAACTAAAACAATTCTGCATGGCCAAATACTAATTTCAAGAATGAAAAAAATTCCAGAAGTACAGAAACAGATTCATACATCATAATTCACTCTTACAAATATTAAAGCTTTAATAAAAACATAAAATCATGAAAATATATATTGTTTTAATAAAACGTGCAACACAAGACAAAATCTACAAAGTTAAAGAATTATACTAAACTATTAAAAATATATATTTTTAAAAGTTATAACTAATAAATAAATTATCATTTACAAATGCTAGACTTAAAGTGTAATTGAATATTAGTAAGTTACTAGAAAAATAAAAAACCTTTATTACCTTACATTCACATTATTTCGTAACTTATTCACACATTTGTTCAATTTTATGCCTATGTAGATAGATTGATCTTTACTGGATGGGTCGCGAAAAATTACGATCTACTTTTATTGCTTGTCTCGTGGTTTTACTGATATCATATTTTGAATAGCTTTATCGATATCGACCGCGAACCGAGCAACAATTCGAAAATATTTCGATACTATCGATTCTGGCATGCAGATAACCACCATCGCATTTCCAATAAAGGGATGGTGAATTTTGTGCTGTCAGTCTACCAGGAATTAGTCGACAACTATCGACTAGTCGCTTATGCAGGAGTTACAGTAGAAGAAGAAGATCGGAAGAGAATTGATTGATAATAGGAGGGAATTATTATATTAAATCGCAGCAAATTATTAATTTAAAAATTTTTCATAGCTCGTTTTACAAATGAAACATATCCGTGGTATCTTGTGCATGTGGTTTAAATTGAAAGTAGATTTCTCATATTCTATTAGAAATAAAAACTAGGAGTATTTTATATTCATAGTAATTTTACAATTGATTTCTTTGATCTGAATTCTAAAAACATAAAATTATTAATAATAAATTGACTCTTTTATACCGTTCAAATGCAAAAATATCCTTTAATTAATCCCTCCTTATTAAAGTTAATCTGGTTTAAGATTTTCTAATTTTAATTAGAAAATCTTACCACTACAACAGTAAAACGGGCGGGAACTATG
This sequence comes from Argiope aurantia, assembly GCA_026543865.1. NCBI lineage: Eukaryota > Metazoa > Arthropoda > Arachnida > Araneae > Araneidae > Argiope > Argiope aurantia. Next base: position 28,407 of record JAPMOR010037897.1, on the reverse strand, counting down.
GTTAAGTACTAAAGGTCATCATCGGCGACGATATAACAGTTCCTGAGGAAATTACGTCTCGTCATCTATGGCAGGTAGCAAGCTCCCACCTTTTTGTATCCACCAGAGTGGCGAGAACCAATCACCCTACCGGAATCTTCTCATTATCATTTTTTGACGTGTCTCTCAGTATGAACGTAAATATACATTAAAGCTAAATTTTAAGTTTTTAAAATAGAGTATATATTGTATTAATATATATTATATTTATAACAATTTCTTCAGAATATTCAACATATGGCCAAAATCAAAGATAAATTATAGAATGTTTGGTGATAATCGTACAAAAATACTTCCTAGAGAGAGTTGAAAAATTAACAATGAAAAAGTCAGCACGAAATGCGAAGCATCAGATTTAAAACACATCTATAAAACCCATTGTTAAACGATCTAAAATTGGTTTCTATAATAAGCAAACTAAGTATGAATTGATATTAATATGAATTATGAAATTGATATTAATAACAGGTAATAATTCAAGGGAATGAAATTGATATTAATAACTGGTAATAATTCAAGTGCGTTCCTATTTAACATATATTTTTCTAGTTCGATTTCATTCCCTTTTAATGTTTTTCTAGGTCAAATTTTAAAAATGCAAGACCCGCCATCCTCGGCTTGCAGAAAACCGAAAAGAAGTATTATATTTCGTATAATTCTTAGAAAGAAGCCTCTCATTTCAAGATAGTATTATATTTGAACCTGAATAATAGATAAAATATAGAATTCGTATGCCTTCTTATAGTAAAAGAATGGATTATCTAAAATCGAATAGAAGAAATTATAATTTGTACATGAGTATATAGTTTCAAATGAAATAAAAGACGCAGCTGATGAAAAACTCAAAATCCGACACTTTTCCGACCATACAAACCAGATTACCTAAAGTAACACTACAATAGATTGGGGAGGGAGGATCAGAAGAGATAAAGTTGTGTGGGCTAATTTCGACAAAGTTGGTGACGAAAAAAAGCACGAAAACCATCAATGACTACAAAGACACTTTGATGAGAAGATTATTTCTTTTTATTTTAGCAAGAAATTGATGAACGTGGAGAGAAAAGAGCTATTCAGCACCATTAAGAAATCAGGTCGAATTCTTCCTTTTTATTTAAACTGAATAGAACATGACTCAGGAAAAGAACTGATTGAAACATGGCATGGAAACTTCTATTCAATCTTTAAATAAAAATTATGCCCTGATATTACTCAAGTAAATAAGTAAATAACTTCAATTGTTTGATAATAAAATATACAGCCTGTATTACCTACTTAATTTATATCTAATCTTGATATTTAAATAACTATTGTACTGAATTGGAATATCTTTGTAAGAGTGATTCTGACATCACGGGACTAATTTAAAATATAGATCGGATAAAGAAAAAACTTTTTAAAACAGAACATAACATCGCAAAAGCTATGAGGGAACCGGATTTGAAGCCAAATGAAGCAAAAGAACTAAATAAACTAAATAACACAGGATTAATGGGGAACAAATTTAAAACAGTATAATATCACTAATAGAATACAAATTTATCTATCCTTAACATAACAGAGCCTTTGAAAATTTAATTACAGTAGAACATAGGTTCATGGTTAATTACGCATCACACTTGCCATTGCAAATTTCAAGCAAAATGCGAATAAAATGTTATATTTACTATTTTGCTATTGAGATATTTCAAATATGAATTTCGGGGATTTGTTATGCATTTTTATCTAGTTAATCTGATTTTGTTATTTAAAGTACTGTTAATCAGCAGCAAGCAAACTTCAGGTTCTGCTGTAAAAATGATTTTTCTGTATGACTGACCAAATCTTAAGGTGTTTCCCATGATTTTAGAATTACTCTATATTTAGATATAAGAATGATGAGCATCAGGTTGATTAAGGAGGTCCATCATGCTGATATGTTTTAAATTCATTCATGAACCAATAGTGCATTGTTTTTTATCATCGCTTGAGATTTTTGAAGCCACAAAATGCACGGGCAGAAAATTGTCGTTTTTGAGGCATCAATTTTTTGCCTTTCGGTTTATTAGAAAAATGGTAAAGAAGTTTGTCACATTTGGCGACTTATCGCAAACAAAAAGTTTCAACTTGGAGTGAATGTCCGCCATGCAACCGATTCTCCTGTCTGGCCATTGTTATATATATATATATATATGTATAAATTTTCAATTTTCTGGCTGGCAAAAAAAGCTTACAGAGCTCTAAAGATTTTGAGATGAAGAAAAACCATCGATTTTTTAAAAAAGTTGACGATTGAGCAATACAATAGTCATGCGATCATTCCAAACTAGTTTAAACCGATTTTTGCAAAAAATAATTTAAAAAAGTGTGGCTTTGAGATAATGCTTTAAAGCACGAATGATTTTGAGATGGAAAAAAATCATCGTTTTCTTGATATCGACTTATTCCTAATCTGATAGTAGCGTGATTTTTTAAACTGGTTTTTCAAGCAAAAAAGTTGTGGTTTCGAGAAATTTTTTTTTAACTCGATTGATTTTGAGATAGTCTAGAGCCATCGCTTTTGTAAATGTTGATGATTGCGAAAAATAAGTCATGTAAGAAAATGTTTGTTTTTTTCCATCGGGTTGATGCTGTGTAACTTTAACAAAATAATGTTCTCACATGGTAACTTAAAATTTGAGATAGCAGATTTCATTTTTTTTGCTACCTTTTTTGTTTTTGATACCTTCTTTTTTTTATCTCGCTTATTTTGCTTCATATTCTTAATAATTAATGCTGATGTACGCAAAATGAAATCGACTCATATAAGAGGATTGAATTGAAGTGGATATCTTGCTCCATGAATGCTATTCTTTTTTTAATCACTTGGGCTAATTATATATTCACGTTTCTTTTTATGCAAATTCTAATTGTACTATTTGTGTTAGACTAGGTATTGTCAGGAAAGGATGGCAATTGGAATAATCTATATTTCCCAGAAATGGTGAGACCTTTTAAAATATATCAATTAAAGCAGAAAATTTTGATTAGCGAATTAGGTATCTGAAATCGTATCCAAATTCTAGCATTTTATTTAATGTTTATTAGCATTCTTTTTTCATGAAATTAATTAAACATTATAATCCTCTCATTTGCAATTATATAATTATAATTTTCATAATTATTTTGAAAGTTTAATTTAGTCTTTCATGAAATATGACAAATTATTCTGATTTATATGCAAAAAATATCTTGTTTCCAAATTTTATAATCTTATAGATTCTTTCATTTAAATGTGCAATGATTTGCCATCAGAATTTGAAAATAAAAATAAATATCTATTTCTAGGTTATTCAATGAAACTAAAAATTCCTAATATGGAGATTTGAAAAAAAAAAGAATTAAATCAACAGAATTAGACTTTAAAATACTCAAACTGATCTATTAAAAATATGACATTTGAAAATTACTCTAATTTAACGAAATAGTTTTATGATATTTTTATAATATACCTCAGAACTAGCAACTTGTCATCCATCAATACATTATCAAAAATATATAGAAATAATAATATAGATAATATGTTAGGCGACATGTTGCTAGTTCTGAGGTTAATGAAAACATCTATAAAAATCCATATAGTACTTATCTTATGGCTATATAGATAATAATTATTGTATTATATCGATAATCTGTATAGTATTTATCTATATAGCCTAAATGTTATAATTAAAATAATATATATTTTATTATTTAACTTTTGAAAAAGTGCTTAGTTTAAGAAAGTGCTTAGATATTCCTTTGAAATAAAAGACATACACTGAAAACTTAAGCATAAAATAGCAGTAATTTAAGTCTGTATGAATTTTGATTTCAATATTCATTTTTCTGAAGCTTTTGTTTCAGTACCATAATATAGAAAATCTGGAATTATTACTGTTTGGAGAGGAATTACTATGTCATTTATATTCTTAAATTGTGCCTTAGCTCATTTTTTATAGCTACAACTCTTTTTAATTTATCCACCTACTTAATGAAGTCAATAAATGTGGGTATATTTTTCGAAAATTCTATAAAAGCTCTCCCATATTTAATCTAAAAATAAAAGTTTAATGGATGGATAAAAAATTGTTTTTCAGATTCATTTAACATTCTACAAAAATGTGGACATCATTCTAAAACGGCATATGTCCCCATTTACTTTTCTTTATTCGTTCCAATCATTCATTATGAACTCTTGAGCATTCTTTGGCTCCTGAATCACTTCATCTCAAAGCCTGTGAGCAGACATTTATTGTATTCCCTTCGTCACGACGGATTTGTCTTTTAATGTGCCAATCAGTTCAATCTCTAAGGGCCTAAATCTTTCAGTAAATAATAATTACTGCTCTAATATATGTGGTAAAAGGATGGAAAATTAATTCAAAACGATGTCCTTTACCTAAATTCATCGAATTAGTGAAGTCGTTATCAGAGGAAATTTTATTTTCCGTATTTCATTGGTAGAGAAAGAGCGGAAATTTTAAATCCATTTGACATGGACATTTTATTTTTTATTTTGTTGGACTCTTAATGATAACTAAAGATAGATATATCTTATTTTTAGGATCGCCTTACAGTAATTACAAGTGTACTTCCAACCAAGCTATGTGTACTGAATAAGAGTAAGACAATTATCAGGAGCCATTAATTCTGTTCATTAAAGTCAATTGAAAAAGTAATTTTTGGCATCTTCGAAATGTAATTGCATATAATTTCAGAGAATTTATTAATAATAATTATAAAAGTCTATCAATAATGTTTTACTCACTTTATTCGATTTTGTCATTTCTCTATGAAGTCTCCAGTTATTTGTTCTTGAAATTTCTCGAGTAATGGGCAAAATTATTTAAGGTATCTGATTAAATTCGAAGGCGAACATTAATGAAAACATCTATAAAAATCCATATAGTACTTATCTTTATAGCTATATAGATAATAATTATTGTATTATATCGATAATCTGTATAGTATTTATCTATATAGCCTAAATGTCATAATTAAAATAATATATATTTTATTATTTAACTTTTGAAAAAATGCTTAGTTTAAGAAATTTTAGCACAGATTTCAGTGTTAAGAAAAATTACTTAAATATAATATAATTGAAATATTTTATTTTTATTTCACATTTTTATTTCTCAAACTATATAGAATATGATAAACAACAATATAAAACAATATTTTAGTAAATAAATATTTCATGAATATTTAATTTCGTAAATAATGGTTTTTTGTTCTTATTTCTCAATGTTTTGAACTGAAAGGAACTCTAAAACATGACTAATAGATAATTGATCTTGTTACAGCTTCATTTAGACTCTCAAACCCAAAACAATAAGAACTCACAAATTTTGTCGAATTCGTTTTGAGATGTGTTTTTTTTAATTAGTTACAGAAAATAGGCATTTTTCAAAAACTGCATTGAAAAAATGTATTTTATTTCATTTAAATATACTAAAGACAAAAGGATAGGATATCGGTTAAAATGAACAGGTCAAAGATTAAATTCTACGATAAAAATATTATCAATAGTCCACTTTAAATTTAAAATACCACTGTTTTCAGTCTCATCTTTACTTGCTGGTATTATTGAAAATGCCAATTGTCTAGTTCTATCTTTCGTAAATTATTTTTTATCATTTAAACTTATTTTTAAATCATTCAGAAAAATATACTTTTACAATCTAGTCAGATCATTAAAGTATTCTAACTTTCTGGAAATGTAATTATACAAGATAAAGTGAGAAGCTCTAACGTGGCATTTCATTTCAAATTACTATCGATAAATCAATGTGAAACCAAGTAGTCATTTTATATTGGATATTTGACTTCAAAATTCTTTGAAATGAATGATAATAAAGAGAAGTATACTGGTTAAATATCACTTTTTTGGAAATAACCTCCTTCTTATCGCCGTCATTCACTACGTATTTGTGATGCAATAGAATCTCGAAGCTGTGATCTACCTATCTGAATGTTGAAACTTGGCTACCATGCTTCCTTTATTACAAGCTTTTATTTAATTCATTTAATACTAAAATGCTCATTTTTATGCACATAAACTTATGCGATTATTTACTGAGTTAATATTATATTTCTTGAAGCTATACAATAAATATAAACAAAAATAAATTACATAAATGGAAAGAAGTGCAAAATGCTGACTTCTTGGCTGGGACTTTAAAAATTTATTTTATTCTTAGAGGTTTCAGATTAATACTTCATTTTAAAGCTTAGGAGCTGCTAAGAATAAATCTGTATTCTTAACTAAAAAAATCTATGGGAATCCATACGATACTACAGTAACCAAAATAACTATCATAAATTTGCTTCCTGTAATTATTTAATACATTCGAATGTGGAATTACTTAGATACATTTTTTTAACATGTGAACTTGTGTGAAAAGAGAAAGGGGAATATACAATTTACGAGAAGAAAAAAGGTTTCAATTCATATTGCATGTTTTTAAAAAGTTATGTTTTTAATGGTTTCTATTTAACTGATGATGTATATAAGGATATCTAAATAGACAATATCGCACATGGATAAAATGGCATTGCATTCCATAGAAGAAGAATAAATGCAAAAAGAAAAAGATGTTTGACATTTTTTTTCTTTTTGCGATTTGAATAATTGAACATTTTGCGAATTATTGACCAATGAGAGTTTGACATTCTCAATTTATAGTAACATATGTTCATAATTTGTTTACTATTTCTAAGATCGCATCATTTTTTTGTATTAAATTCATTGAGTAAGAATCGCTATCAAAAAAGGGAAAAAAATGAGTATAACTTAATAAAAAATTCAATATCTCAAAACATTTCAGGCCATTTTCTTTAATAAACTTAAGATTTGCAATTTTAAGATTAAAATTTATACCATTTCATTACTTATCAGAAATCGTATAAAATTAATCTGATAAAAAATGCAATCAATTTAAATTCTTAGTTATATATAAATTATGAATATTATTAAAGGAATTATCATAAATTCTTATGAAACATTTTAATAATATATCTTCATTAAAATGATGTGCAGATGACTTTCAAAAAGATAAAGACATCATAGGATAGTTTATTCTTCCAATTATTTTTTATTCGAAAGCAAATCAAAACTAGAAGAATTAAACTAAAAGCAGCGTCAAAATCATAACACAAGGAATAATAAATAATGCATTTTTTTCTACAAAAGTCATTTTTTATCTGTCTGCTACTAATCCGTGTTCTTTAAAGTTAAAATAACATTATCGTCGTATAAATAGAATAGAAAAAGCATGGTGATCGTTAAAAATTCGAAATCGATATTTTGATCAACCTCCATGTTTCTGATCGCCTTGAGTCTGAAAATAGATTTTTGGATCTATACATTTCCTTAAATCAGTGAGTGAATATGTCTCTCTGAGAACACAATAACACATCAGCCCTTTCAGCTAGACCACAGAGACTTCGATTTCGAAATAAGACTAAATTTGCTGATTTCTATCAAATTTTGGACGAAATCTATCTCAGGAATTCTAACTATTCGATCACAACTGAGCTCGATATTTAGAAAAACACAAACAGCTAGATAGATAAAATTTTATACACAAGTTTAGCATCTAAAACATAGACATTTATCAAATGTTTAACAAAATGCATTGAACGGTTTACTGTCTGTCGATCTGTGCTTTCGCATCCATGTAAACCTAATAACTTCAAACGCAATGACTGAAATCAATGAAATCTTGGTACTACAATTATAATTTCCAGTCAAATTTTGTTGTTAATTGGAGGTAAAATGGCTTTCAAAGCACATATTTTTGCGAGTGAAAAAAATACTACATTCATTCCAAAGATTTTCAGATGGTAGTTATTTTTTCACCATTGTTGTGCTAGGTTCACCAATGTTGTGCTCCTAACATTACTTAAGTCACCAATTTTATTCGAAAGAAGGGAAATAAGGAAGTGTGGGAAAGAAAGGAAGTAATTTAGTCTGTTTTGCTTCAATTTGACAAAAATTTTAAAAATGAGTTTTCTAATTTGAAAGTGGTAAAATGCAGATACATCGAGTCATTGTAGCTTTTATTTCATCTGCTGACTGAATAACTCATTCTCAAACAACTGTTATTTCTTACTGATTCATACCTCTCATTTAACCACCGTAACTGAAAGATAATTACTTTGTCTAGGATATTTTTTATTAATAAAATACTAATTATATCTTGATGATTTTTTATTATTAATAAAAATGTGAATTGTTTTACTGTTTCATCAGTTTCTTTACTGGCCGTATGTTTTCATTTATCGTACTACAATCATACAAAGGAAAAATATTAAAATATGCAAAAAGAAAAGTTTTTTGATTTTAATAAATTTTTAAGTTTTGAACCATGTTTAGTCCTAAAGAAAGCTAATTTTATAATAATTTGGAATTTTCTATTAAACATTCTATCCCTCTATGAAGATCACTTAAAAAAGGAATAAGCACTACTACAGTAATTTGATGCGAGTTTTTTCAACAAGCATTCTATAATTATAATTTTTTCCCTTTCATTAATTACAGAGAATTACTTTCGATTATCCATCCTTCAATATATGAACATGATAACGTAAACTACAATCCTACTTCTTCCTGGATTTGGAACAATACATGAAAGCAAAATTATACGTACGTTTTAGGCTCTGAATTCGCGTCATGTGAATTCAATATCAGAAAAATGCAAGATAGAAGTATGGATTATGGTATGCGGCCTCTTTTCAAATATATGTAAAAGTTTTGCCCAAATCTTTCAAACATAGTAATTCTGTTCAGAAATCAGTATTTGAGTACCATGTGCCCAGAAGTTGAAAAATTGAATATTAATTGCTGACAATCGTAGAAGTATGCGATAAAATCGAAAGAAGAATATTTGTGCTAATACTCATTCAGCAGTATATTTTTTGTAAGAAAACTTTCAAATTAAATTTTAAAAAAATATTTATTGAAATTGTGAATTAAATATAAAATATTTCTTAAAGAAGTTTTTGCAAGAAGTTTGTTATTCGTTTCCTCTTATCCTCTTTCAAAGTATGATATGGAAGAAATTGATTCCCCTATATAAAATGTCCAAGTAGCGCATACTTTGAGATCAGAAAAGAAAATTTTTGGTTTTCAAAAAACATCTTATACCTACCTTAATATAGATTTTTAAGAATTAAAAAAACTGAGTTTCTACGAAGAACACTTCTGTAAAAAACTATTTGGCAATGTTTATCGTAATATAAAAGTTTTAAAGTGTTGCTCATTTAATAAAATTGATCTGTAACAAATTGAAATTCTCGATTGTAAATAGCTTTATCGGCTCGACATTTAGTTCCTCCCCTGAATCGGTAATAGACGCAATGCTATAGAATCTCTCTCAATAATATAAAGGACAAATTTCTATATTAAAATTTATCTAATGCCATGTCCAGTATCTGCTAAATTGAAACTGAACTGACAGATGATAAATTTAATAATTTAATCATCCAGTGATCTCGTTACCACTACAAATCCTCCGCGTTGATAATCATAACAATTAGGAAATTCAACTCTAATTTTCCATCAGGTGGTTAAGATCATTTCCAATTAATTTTCTCCTCATTGGACAGTGAGTGGTACACATCCGCTGCTGGACAATTACAGCTGTTTAAGGGTCACCTAATTCCGTCACTACTCCAATTACCATTCATGTTTGCCCAATTGACTGCAAAGTATATTATAGTACCCTATCCATCCACTGATGCAATTTATAATTACCAATTCATTCATTCAATAAAATGAATGACATTTGGAGTTGGGCATTCTGATGATTATGTTGAATCAAAGGGTGTCATCTTTGATCGTGCAATGCCAGATAAGGAATAACGCCTCATATATGTGATATTTCAGTATAATTCAATGAATGATTAAATGTGGATTTAATTCTAATTGAATATGGAATTATTAACATCAACTCTATAAAGCGTTTCTAAAAGTTATATATTGCTGTCACAAATATTATATTTTGTAAATATATACAAGCATATTGTAATATTTATCAGCAATAATTTACACTACACGAACTATTACATTAATATTAAATTGTACAATATCGCAAATATATTATAAATACATTTTGCTATATCAAAATGAGCTTTTCTTTACCATATATATATACCAGTAATAATTTAAAGTTTTGTTTCTCAACAATCATGTTACTTTTGAAAATTCTTATCATAATTTTATTTTCGAATTTATTGAAACTTTTTCAAAACCCCGTGTTTTTATCAACTTATTATTTCTTCAAAAATATAATTGTTGCTCCAAATATTAGAATTTTTTCAAATATTATATTTTTAACCCATTCATTGCCAGAGAAATTTACAGACACTTAATTTTACAGAAATTTCCTACGAGATATTTCGTAAATGGTAATAAATGGGTTAAAACAAATAAACATGTAATATAAAAAAAAACTTAAATTCAATTCATACTTTCGCAAGAATTGAACTCGCATTCTTCACCTTCACGTGAAAAATACTGAAATCCTTGCATTTCACCGATTGAACTACCGCCTGTTGATTTCAATTTTGATTACAAACTGCTAAAACTCTATTTAAAGTATTAAAAATTAATTAAATTTGATAATTAATGAATTAATGTTTGAATAAGCTGTATCAATATCAAGTGATTCTATTACAAGTTTAAAAAAATGTATTTGAACTTGAGTGGATGAATAAAACGTATTTTATTAACGATTGAAAATTTGAACAAGATATTTAAATATATATAGGGAGAGTGTGAACTAATAGTAGAAATTGAAAATACAGCTCTGAACTATTTAAAGGTTCCTGGCCATTGCTTTCTCTGGACTTTATTATCTAATAATACCGTTCATGCAAAGTGATCATAACACAATTAAGCCTCTTTGCACAAAAGCCATTTTAAACTCATGATACACCAATGCGGTCATTTGTCACAGAACCAAAAGTCTTGGAAATGGTAAAAGTATAATAAAATGATAAACACGTCTGAGAAGTATTTTCCACTGGAACTTTCCGTTAACTGCAACTGTCAAATTTATTATTAACTTGAGAGTTTCCAGAACTCGTGAAGTGACCCACTTTCCCATTTTTCAAATAGGAGTAAGGGGGATGGAAAGAAGGGGGATTAATCCTTTTGTAAAAACAAATAGGAGGTAGAACAAGCTGAAATTGTTTCTAGAAAATGAGACTTTCTATTATCAACGACAAAAAAGCGAATAAATGTTTACTGACATTTTTATGAGAAACATTTTGTTGATTATAAATTTTTCCTTATTATAAATTGTTCACGGAAGCGAAAAAAATCTAAAATAATCAATTAATGGTATTTTATTTTTTGTTTTTCTTTTCAAAATTCAATTCAAAAAAAATACTTCGAGAAAATTAAGAAAATCATTTTATTCAAATAATTAAAATTTTAATTTTTAATCATCCATTTATCCACCTATTTTATGCATCTATGTTTATTCTAATTTTTTTTCGTAATATCGGCCCATTTAAATTACATTCCTGTTAAATAGATGCTCAATTAAGGGTTATGGATTTGAAAGCGATATCAAAAATGCATATTATTTCTTCTATTCTCCGGAAAACAATTTCATTTGAAAATATTCTATACCCATACACTAGTAAAAATTACATTTTAAAAGACAGGGAAAAGCTATATCCATTAGCAAACACATCTCACTGAATGAAAATTAGCTTTTTTTTAGATTTTAGATTGCAAACCATGAATTAGACTAATGACATGAATGATATTAAAAATTGTTTTAGTACTAATTGCAAGAGTAACTCTGAAAATTATATTAAGTAGCATAAAAAGATGGGATAAAAGGACACAGAGGCCAACAGAGATGAAATAACATTATTTCACGAGTATTTAAAAAAATTATGCCTTTCAAAATTCTTCCAGCATTAGCTCAATCACTTTATTTTCTGTTAGCCAATAGCCTTCTGCATCAACTAATATTTTTTTTCATGTATCATTGATACTACTTCGTTTCACACATCAGTAATGATCGTTATATCTTAGAGCAAAATATGGTGTTAATGGGAATAATTTAATTAATATTTTTCTCCTACAAATTGTGGTAATTTCTTTTTTTCCAGTTTTCTATTTAAAACCCAATCCGTAAAGTAATCAAAATTTTGTTGTTTTGCTGATGTAATTGAGGCACTCATTGCAAGTACGGAACTTGCTTATCTGAATCAAAATTGTT
>JAPMOR010037897.1:0-16116 GCA_026543865.1 Argiope aurantia | reverse complement strand
GAATAATCCTCTCTTCTAATAAGGATAATGAATTAATGAATAATCCTTTCTTCAAATAAGGATAATGAAATAATGAATAATCCTCTGCTCTAATGTTGTCAAATGGTCATTAACAATTTTATGAATAGTTTTATTAAAACCTTTTGGGACTGACTCAAACTTTTCCAAATTGCCTTCCTGGGTTTTATTCTTCCATAAAACTATTTGCTTTTAGAATCCTGCCAGTTTATCTGTTGAGTTTAATATATTTTATTTCGGCCCCAGCCTACCTGAATTTATTTTATTAAAAATAACAAAAATGTCTGATCAGTAAGCTAGTTTAGCACATCATATTTCATCTACCAACAAATGAAAAAATCATAATTTTTATTTTGTTCAAAAAACATTTTCATTTCGTCTTTTAATTCCAGCACACGAAATAAAAATTTTCCTCTGGCCAAACCACCTTACCTTCGTATGCAGTAACAAAGATCCGTACTTAGCTTCCATGAATAGGCATAAATTACTAAATAAGCGACTTTTTAATGGTCTTGATTTTTTATAAATAACCCTTGTAACACTTTGTTCTAGAACTAATTTCAATTCTGATGGCAAATATTTTGTAACAAGTGCTTTTCGAAACAAAAAACAATGGGTAACTAATATATCATCATTCATTTTTTTAACCCTTTAAAGGGCCATTTTTTCTAGTCATATTATGTTAAAATATTTTTAGGCTTAAAATTAGAATAATAAAAGGGATTCAATTAGTTTATTAGATAAATTTAATTTGATTAATTAATTAATTTGGTTAATTAATAATTAAATAACAAATCAAGACACATTATTTTGTCTGAGATAAAGAACTGAAGCATCTAACTTTCAGACTTACAAAAAAAATTCGTCAGAACTTATGCCAACCTACATAATTTCATACAAAGATTGATAAATTTGGTGGGAAGCATACTTCCCACGGCTCTAGAAAGGGTTAACATGTGCTACAAATCCTTTTAGCTGGAGCACCGCCTATGCAAATTTGGTTAGCTGGAGCACCACCAATCATAGCTGGAGCACCGCCTATGCAAATGCCAGTGCATGAATTCCTAAAAAATTTAATTTCTTCTAAATATGAACTAATTACATCAAAAATATGTTTGCCAGGTAAAATTAGGAAATTTACGACAGCATAAAAATTGATTAATGCTATCATTTTCGCGAATAAACCGAACGAATGCAATTAATTCAACTTTTCCCGTAATATCTGTTATTTCATCGATTTATAGAGCAAAACTTGAATTTGCAAGAGTTTTTGTAGTATTTTGTTCAATATTTTGCGACATATTTCTGATTCTGCGATGAATTGTGTCATTCGAAAGTGGTATTTTACAAATATCAATATATGCTGATTCCCCAATCATTATTTTTAAAATTTTGCGAAACGCTAGTAATATAATTTCTTCAGCCAAATTGTGAGATTTTAATTTAACAGTTATCGAAGATAAAAACAGTAAAAAACTGCTTTTCTAGAAAATAGTTTTAATTTAAAAACAGTTAAAAAATGTTTTTCCTGAAAACAGTTTTTAACTGCTATAAAAACAAGTTTTCTTTTATAGTGTACTTTTTCTTAATTTAAAATCAAACTTTACTCGTAATAAAAAAAAATGCATTATAATTTTTACTATATGCATTTGAGCTTTTGATACATTTTATTATATACATATTGAGCCAAAAGTGCTGTTGCTCAGTGTTTGAGAATCAGTGATCTAGTCATAACATCTACGCATTCCGCACGAGGTGCTTGGATATTTCTGGCAAATGTCTCCCCTTCTCCTTTTTTTGAGTATGATTGATGAAATACCCGTGGCCCTTGTTTTATTCTTTAGAGAGACTCATTCATATGGCTTAGTGGGGCAAAGAGGTTTTTCTTTTTTTTTAATTTTAAGATGATGTAAAGATTATTTTTACTGTACGCCAAAATTTCACTTAATTTTTAATAATTTAAAAATTTTAAAAATCGTTCAGGATTGACTACTTTCCAAAGTATATATATATTATATATATGCCTTGAGTAGCATATCCAGGTGTAACGGTCAAGCCTTTAGAATGCCAATAGACACACACACACACACACACACACACACACACACACACACACACACACACACACACACAATCAACTTTATAAAAAGTAAATATACGTACTGCTTGGTGTTAATGACATAGAATGCTAAACATCGAAAAAAAATATGAAACGGAATAGAAACGGCACCTTAAAAATAGTTGGAAAATAACTTTTTTTGGCTAAATTTCATATTCGGTACCATTAAATGTCTTTTGTAAAAGCAAAAATGAAAGTAATAATAACAAATAAATTCCGTTTAACTGAAAAAAAGAATTTTTGAAAATGAAACTCCAAGACTCATATATGTCAAAGAAAGAACTCGAAGAGGACTCCAGAGAGTACTCCTAGGCGTGAATATGAAAAGAAATATCATGCAAATGGGAATTCTAGAATGTATTCATGATGGGTTTTTTTTGTTTCTTTTTAGATGTGAGATGTAGAAGAACATCGAATTTCAATGTACCTATAGAGGTGACGAAGACTCTTCTTGAAAATTAAGGGTTTTTTTTTCTGTTCTGGTTTTACGTTTCTATCTTTCACCAGTGTGATTTAGCAAATGCTTTCCAAAGGGATTTGTTTGAAAGGCGTCTTAAGATACCTCTCTCTCTATGGTGAGACTATTTGACAGCAAACTATTTCGTGTGTGTTCGGTGCCAGATTTGGAAGATGCAAATTCTGCTTTTCTATTTCCTTACATTGGTAACACTAGCGTGCTGAAACAAAGCACATATGACATGTTTTCCTTTCAGTATATATTCATTTAAATATTGGTCTGCTCGTTTGCATCAAACAAATTTTTTTCAAGGCAAGGTGCACGTATTTTGTAAAAAAAGAAAAGTAAAGAATAAAGACTTTTTATTATTACTTCATATTGCTGAAACTGAAATATTCGTAATTGTCCTTCCAAATTTTCTTTCGAAAACTGAGCTAATGTTTAATGCTGATATTTTTTTAATTCAGGTCTAAAGCACGTCACTTTTGCGCTCAATTTTGCAATTGTTTAATATAAAATTCGATTTCCAAGAAGTTTCATAAAGAAGCTCATTTAGACTCATTGATATCCCATTAATATTATACCCAGTGATATTAAGAAATTTCGGCAATTTGATTCTAGATATTTGATATAAAACTTCTGGTTATGCAGACTTCGAATGAAATTATGATTTTTTAACAATTTATTTTCCTTGTTATGAATAATTTTGCATAAATTGTTGAAAGTAGACATTCGAAATAAATAACAGTTTGAATTAATATGTCAGTAGTACTTACATTATTTTAATAATCACTTACATATGTAACAGACTAATGGTTAAAATGGTACGTTGCATCCGTATGTATTTGTATCTAATTTTAGATAATTTTTAATCCATGTTTTCGGTTTTCTTATACACTTATCTAGTTTTTTTTTTCTTCTGGAATATATCCGAAACTAGATTCTATTTGTCTTAAATTTTCCCCATTTTTTCTGCATTTGTTACAAATTTTATTTCTATGTTTTAATTTGTTCTTCATTATGTGCTGTTTATCCCTGTCATATAACATATTGTATTGGTTTGCTAAAACAACTTTGTAACTTTGCTTCCTAATATTATTTTAGTAACTCTTTTAGTTTGAGTCCTTCTGTAACCAAGATTACTTTTTAAAACTATGCATTAAATCCGCAATTTTAAACAGTATTACGAAAAACAATGTGAGCATGTCATTTTTTTAAACCTTCTTTATTTTAATTGTGGATTTTTTCGGTAAATTTCTTAACCCTTCACTGAGGAGGTGCGGTCTGTCAGACCGCTATGGATGAACTTCCGATCACCCTTATTCTATTTTTAGTTCAATTGTATGGGTTAACCCTGTAACTTCCTGTTTCGTGACCGTCACTACAGGTGCACTTTTTCAAACGGTTTCAGGGGAGGCTTTTTAAAATATTTCTGCTATTTCTTTGCTCGACGACTGTAAGAACATACCTCCCTCTTAGCGCCCCTGTATTATGCAAGGTTTAGCAGATGGCTCTAAAACTTGGTTCTCTAAACATCATCCAACCTACTGATTCTCAGTATGAAGCAAAGCTTCAGAGACTTTAAAATGAATTAGAAAGGGATTTTAGTGATGAGGACAATTATGCAGAGGATTTTTTTCGATGAAAGTTCGCATCCGACTGATTTTGATATATATGTCCAAATATAATTTTTCTAGTGATAATGTATTTTGAAAAACGTCTAAAATATATTAATATAACAAGAGAAATATCTACTGAATTTTTATACTACTACTTAACCTCTATGCATAAAATGCCTTCGAAAGAATCGCTTAGAATTGATGCCGATAAAAAAAAATGGTTCATTTTACCCATTGCCATTTTTTTCATATAATTACTTATTTTTCCATTGTATTGTTTTCTATATACCTTAATATACTGGAAAAATAAATATGATTTAAAAAATAAAAATAGTAATATGATATTTTAAGTATATTATTTGTTGCAACATAGAATTTGAGAAGAAAATACAAGTTCCAGAAAAATTACTTTTTTCAATAATAATATATTTTGAAAATTTTTTGAAACATATTTATATATAAAGAAAAATATCTGCCAAATTTATTGTCTGATTTTCATATTAGTACTTTCATTAGAAAATATAAAGTGAGCGTATAGAAAATGCGGTGTCGTAGACCGCACTTCCCCAGATATGTCCTAAATTTTCACATCCCCAGTTAAGGGTTAAAAAAGGCACTTCCCACTTCTGCCTGTTCATACTTTATTTCTTAAATTGATTATGAACCGTCAAGATTCTACACCCAGGGTCATAGAGTAGTTTTTACAATTTTTTTTAATGAACGGATATGTCATATTTTCCTACTTTTCAAAGCGTTTGTTTTTCAACTGTGTGATAACATTTTGCCAGTTGACGAATGCTCCGCGACCTTAACAAAAATATGTAACATAATCTTAAGACTAAAGAATGACAGTGAGTAACAAAAAGTTTTTAAAAAATATTTCTATTGCACTATTATTATTGCTGGGAGAAATAAATAGCAACAAAAAACATTATCACATTTTTATATTCAATCTACAGTATCCGCTTAATACATGTGGCAGATATTTCAATTGTTTTGACAGACGTATTTCATTCTGAATATTTTCAATGAAACAAAATATTACTTGAATCCTTTTTGAATCTAAAAATCCAAAATGTCTAAGATCCTAAAAGACATTACTCTTCATCCTCACGCGTTAATCAATTATAATAAAGTGAAACTTATTTCAAAAAATCATTTAATTCTATCTTCTAATCTAGACTCCAATGCTCAAAAAACGTTTATGAGCGAAAAATAATAACGTTAATAGTTTGCCCTTGTTTGTGATAAACGATAAGATAACAAATCACTTTATTGAAGATCTCAAACTTTTTGATATTTTTCGTTGATTAGAGTTTTAATCTCTAGATTGAAAGACACTTTAAAACCCAACTGACTTATTATAATCGTAGTTTCTAGAGATTTTCAAAAGAAGAAAAGCAATATTTGACGATCTGCATCATTGCATTTAATTACAGTCAGGCAATTAATTAATAAGTAACAAAAGTTATATTTCAGTATGAAATTTTCTTGATAATGAAAAGAAATTAAATGTAGTTTTCCCCCATTAGAAAATATGCATATATTGATTAGAATCTATTAATGCATCTATTAACACTTATGTTTCAAAATTTCTGAGGCTAAGCTTGCTAAGAACTATCGATTTATTATTTCAAAGTTAAAATATTCTTCAAGAAAGACAAGTTTAGGTTTTGATTAGAATATTGTTTTTGTTTATTTGTCTACAGATAGATAATTGCATTAATGAATTAATGAAAATAAAGTAGAAAAAAAGAAAAGAAATTCTATTAGTTTCAATGAACTGCTTTGCAGATTTTTTTAGAAAACATATTTTAGAATTTTCGTTATTCAAAACCTACTTTTCTAAGTTCGTATCTACTTCTATTTATGTGGTAAAATTAAACGATATATTTAATGCAATGCCCATCTTTGGCATTAATGACATTCAATTCTCTGTACCCTATATAAAGTATTTCAATGATTTCTAAAAGTACTTATTTATATTTTATTTTATAGAAAATCAGGTGACGAAGAAAATTTAGCTTTCGCTCCTACATCGGTAATTTTTACCCGAATTCTAGAGAAACCAGTCATCATAAATATGCGGATGTCAAGTAACAAGTAAAATTTAGTATAAAAGAAATCAAAATATTAATACAAAATACTAGTACAAATAGTAATAAAAAATAATAGTACAGGACATCGGCATCTGGGCATCATTAACCTTGTACCATTTCCATACATGCCTTTGTGGCAGTTTATTGCTGTTATTGGTTAATACACAAGTATCAGAAAACCGAATATTCATTTTTAATAACTTTTTTTCCTATCAATTGAAACGAAATTTTGATACAAAATTACAATATTAGTAAAAAAATTTAAGAAAATTCATTCAATTTCAGTCATTGCTTTTTTGTGTTATCGCGTTCACATGCACTCAAAAATACAGATCGACAGACGGACAACGTGTTATAGAATTTAATTCAAAATTTGATGTTGGTCTGCACTCAAGAAAATAAAAACTGTATAGCAAATTTTGTCTATTTTGCTCTTCTTGCTTTATTGTTACCATGCTAACTTTTATTCGGATAGCCAAGATAGACAGTATTTCTCTGAATGAAGTTTTTCCAAACTTTAACGGAAATTTAAATTTATGATATAAATGCTATATATCAAATTTCATCAGTCTAGCTCAACGATTTTCAGTTATATTGATCATAGATAGACAGACAGATATAATTCCAAAAAAGGGTTTTTCAGGAGGATTCTGAAAAGTTCAAAATATGAAGTTTCATCAAATCTCTAGTTCTGTTTTGAAGATTGCAATACTTTGACACTTTCTTTTGCCTAATCTAAGAAACTTTAAAACTGAATTGTCATTTCTCTTATTTAAATGATAAAAATTTCCTCGTCCAAAACTGTACGAATCGACATTATAAATAAAGATACAACGATATATGAAATACTTGATTTACCAGATTCGAAGATTTATATACTTATCCATTTATATAAAAATGAATGTGTGTCTGTCTGTCCGTACTCGATAGATTCAAAAACCATATATCCAATCGCCGTGAAAATTTGGGAAATTATTAGGTATATCCTTAGGAAGGTTTTTGATTTTTTTTTTAAATCAGAGTTGGGGTTCTTTGATTATTAATTTAAAACTAACTTTCCCGCCAAAAAAATCTTTTCATTTCCCCATCACCAAATGAGTAAGGCTTCAGTTATTTTTTTCCCACACTAAAGAGGATAGGCTTAAGAAATTTTAGGCAGATTATTTCAAAGGATTCTGTTTATTTTCTTAAGGTTTCATGCATTTAAAGTTAAACATTGTTAATTAATCGATCTTTCAGATTCATTCTGAAGTACTTTTGAATTAAAATAAAACATAATAAAAGAAATTAAAAATTTCTAATCCCCACAGCGTTAACCCAACTGGCGTAGAAAATTCATGTATTTGCGTTACCATAGTTGGCATTGAAAATTCACGCATGCGCATTAGGTTCTGATTGTTGACAATGGATACGGACTTGGTTTTGAAGGCTTAATATGTTTTCGATTGTCAACCGATTCATGGGGAGGGAAATGCAGCTTCTGTGGGTCAAAAGATTGGAGCACCAGGAGGTATAAAGCCAATAAGATTGGTATAGAGCCAATAAGCCGGGCCAGTCCTTAATTCTTCCTTGTGATAGAAAAACCAACACTTGCCTGTCGCGCCTTGCCAGTGCATATTTATTGCAGTTTAATCATTTCCACCTTAAATATCTTTTCTTTTCTCAGGGTGAAAAATTTTACCCTCTTTGCCCGAAATGCTGCCAACATCAGGCCTCTGCTGAACATATTCTAGACTGTTTAGGACTTCATTGGGGAGAAATTTATTCTTCTCCTTTCCTCGTTTTTGACTTTCTTCTTGTCAACGGATTTTTGGATTTGGTCTGACTAAGTCAGACCATGGAGATTAGCAACAACAACATATGTTTTCTACAGATTATTTCAAACGATTCTGTTTATTTTTTTAATGTTTGATGCATTTAAAACTAAACATTGTTAATTAATCGATCTGTTCATGATGAATCTGAGAAAATTTTGTTGAAAACTTCTTGAGATATTATATAAATTAAGAAAAATATTCTTTAGTGCCCATAAGGTTTAAATACTCAGCGACTCTGTTTTCAGTACCCATATTTAAAAAAAATGCTTCGTTTCAGTAAAATATTATATATATTATATTTATTGCAGTTTAATCATTTCCACTTTAATTTAAAAATAAATTCTACGGGAGGTAATAGAAAATTAGAGAGATACATATTACGTTATGGCCGAAGCCCTTTATAATATTATGAGTGAATTATATGACTATTAAAATTTGAAGTTTTAAAATATTTTAATGAAGAAGCAATTATAATGGGAGTTCTCTAAAGTATTTAATTATTAAAATTTTAACGTGCATTAAGATTGGCGAACCGTTTGGTCGCCAAAGGCGGCTAGTAATCTATATAAGAGTCAAACAAATAAATATTTCGACATATGAATGTCGCATAGTATCATTCTTTCATTTCTATAAGCCTTGAAGAAAATGCTAAATTAATGTAATATATCATAACAATTGATTTTTAACAGAAAATCTGATACATAGCGTGTGTTTTGTAAACGACAAAACAAACAGCAAACACAGAACAAAAGTAGGTTTTATCCCCATATTCAATATTTAATATTAGACGTAATTCTTTTAATAAAATAATAAAAGTATGTAGCAGTTGCATTACACTTATCTTCTCCATTGGATACTAGATGGCGATACCTGATTAGGCTATCCCATATGTCATCCCATAATGCATTGCGATTGTAATTTGAAGGAGATGTGTTGCTGAACTGTGAAGCGCGCGCTTGAATGTCTTGTCTTTGTGTTTGTAATTGTTTAGTGTGTGAATGAAAAATGTTTTAGTGTGTGAATTAAAGAAATGTTTCCAACAACATTCGTCCTGTTGCTTCCTGCACAGATCATAATAATCCACATACCACCACATTGGCGCCCAACGTAAAAGAAATGTTTATGTGTTTTCAAATTTTTAGCACGGAAAAATTCATTAGTTTTGTTTTGGTGGAGCCGATCCAAGGATAAGATAAGTAGTTTTCTGTTATTTTCAGAAATAAAACAAAAGTTATAAAATAACTTGTTTTATTTTAATTTAGAAAATATATAGAATATTTGAAATATTTAGAATTAGAATTTAACTTTGATAAATAACTTTTGTTTTAAGAAACCGTTCTGTAAGTAACAGAACCAGGTATTTATGTTCGGATCACTTTTATTCTGTTAACACTTTTCTTGATAAGTTTATTGCAAATATTTTGTGAGTATTCATGTTGTAATGAGATATCTTTTTGAAACCTATCAAAGCTTTATTTATGTGCTCCATTTCTGTTGTCCATCAAAACGTAATTTTGTTTTATTGGATCCTTTCGTTTTGAGACGAAACAAAATTATTGCTTTGCTTTGTGTTTTTTTTTTTTTGACTTAGCATATCCGGTGATCTATTATCCTTTTTGTGTTTTTATACTGCATTATATTTAAGAATAGACAATTAATCAATTTTGTTTTATTCCTTTTATTAACTGAAGTTTTCTGGGAAAAAAAAGAGGAAAAAGGGAAAGTAGATGAAAATATTCTTTTTTTTTCTTTTCTCCCGGAATAGGAAAAGTTCCAAGAAAAGAAATTGATTTATTGATATGTTTAATAATTGCTTTATAGTATTTGAAATATACCATGTGTGTCCTATTTTTTTATTCAATAAGAATACTTCTTAACTTAAATTTTACTTGGCATCATTCTGAAAATTGTATTTTCTGTTTTATTTTAATGACAATGTTTACGTTTTTTATTCTTTTGAAATTTGAGTGTATGATTTATATATGATGATTATGGTCTGAGTATATGATTTGATATATTATTCATGCGAGAAATTCCATAATATATCTCAAACATAATTTTGTTTTACAAAGTTAATTGTGAATTTTTTAAAATATATTTTTGCATATTGAAAAGTGAATTAGAAATTGTGTATCAGTAAAATGTTAATATCGATTATTATTTTTTTAATGTAATTGCAAATTTTATTGTTGTTATTTTGAATTTAAAGTGAACTTTTGGGGAACATTGACTTTTATTTGAACATTTTTTCAACTGACTGTGCTTAGAGGAAAAATAACTTTTTATTTGGTTTATGTAAAGATAAGCGCTCGATATGGCATTTATGTCTAAAGGCAGAAAACAAGATTTAATAAAACTTGCCACAGAACTTGGTGAGGAGGTGGAAGGTGATCTTAAAGTGATTGAATTACGCGAATTAATATTGAAAACATCGATTTACAAAGAAGATTTAGACTTTGTGAAAGATACCCTAGAAAACATTATAACTGAAAGGTTAGAACGTATGGAACAAGAACGTGTCGCTGATGAAAAAGAAAGAATGGAACGGGACAGAGCTTACGAGTTGGAGAAACTCCGTCTGCAAGTGGAATCTCAGAAGTTGGAGCAGACTCCTGGTCTTGAACCTTTTTCTGCAGACCAACAAGCTACATTTAACTTGAAGAAATTGCTTCCTGACTTTGACCCGCAGGATGGGGACATGACCCTATTCTTAAATCTATTCGAACGTCAAATGAAAATTCTAAAAATAGGTAAACAGAACTGGGTTGCTCATCTTCTAGGGCTACTACCCAATAGTGTGGCACAGTTCATCGCAAGAGAACCAGAACAGGAAGCACATAACTTTGATCATATTAGATCCACGTTACTTCAACGGTTTAAATTAAGCGCTAAGAGGATGCGACACCTCTTTACAACTCACAAGAAAAAACATGAAAGCACATGGAAAGACTTACTATTTTGAAACTAGCAGAATTGAACATAACGAAAATTGAAGAATTAAAAGATCTAATGATCTTGGATCAAATGAAGAAACGAGTTCTTCCCGAAGTCAAGAACCATTTTATTGATGTATGGAGTGAATGGGTTACCCCAAATGATCTAGTAGAGAAACTGGACAGTTATGACAACTTACGCTCTGTAAACCTAAAGCTTGCCTCAAAACCACATGAAACAAAAGCTATTTACCCAAAAAGAAATCAATATAAATCAACCCGATTTGAACAAAGAGATGATAGACAGGGTCTTCTGTGGATTCCCAGTCAAAGTAGGCGGGATCCCAGCTACAAAGTCAGACCCCCTCTGTCATGCTATGGTTGTGGAGAGCCAGGAGTTGTAAAGGCAAAATGTGCGAAATGTAATCCTATGGTTCAAGGAGACCGCACTCAACCTTCAACCCTTAATCACATGAACTTTTATAGTATCTTAATGGAAAGCCAGCCATCAAGCATCATTGAAATTACGATTTGTGGTTCAAAAGCAGCAGTGTGTGCCGACACTGGAGCTACATATTCGGTGGCCGGAGAAAAACTTTACCATTTCCTCAAGAATAATGGACGAAGATTCGAAAATAGTACTGTTGACATGGCCCTAGCCGACGGGCATGTACAAAAAACAGATATACTCACAACGAGGGTAGATATTGGTGTGGCAGGAAAAGTTATCCCCCCGAAACTGATAGTCTTTAAGAATTCCAAGGGAAACCGAACTCTTCAGGGTACATATTTTGTGAGAGCCGCAGGTATCGTCCTGGATCTTCAGAAAGGACTTTGGTATTTCTCAGAGACTCCTCACCAATCGTTTAACTTTATTGAACCTCCGGCTGATATTAAGTCTCTCCTGGTTGTACCTGTTGCATCCCATCCTTGTCAACTTCGAGAAAATGAGGGTACCATCTCTCGGGTGAACAACGGACGAAATTCAATTCCCTGCTCAAAAGGTACGAGAAATGTTTCCAACCAGGAGGAGAACCAACTCCTTTCATCGAGCATCGAATCAACACTGGTGATCATCTCCCAGTCGCCGTACCACCGTATAGGATGTCTCCAAATACCTATGAAATTGCTAGCCCAAGTGATCCATCTTCCTCTTTAGGAACATATCATACCTCAGCTCTACGTTCGTACAGTCGAAACATGGAAGCGGATACACCACTGCATCCGATTCGCAAAAGAGGCCGACCACCAAAACTTAAGTCCCTTTCCTCAGGAACCAATAGACTTCCAGACAATTCAAATTCTGCCTCCTTGCCGGGACGTCGTCGGAGCCAGAGGGGGAGGATGTAGCAGTTGCATTACACTTATCTTCTCTTTTGGATACTAGATGGCGATACCTGATTAGGCCATTACATATGTCATCCCATAATGCATTGCGATTGTAATTAGAAGGAGATGTGATGCTGAACTGTGAAGCGCGCGTGAATGTCTTGTCTTTGTGTTTGTAATTGTTTAGTGTATGAATGTGATTATTAAAGAAATGTTTCCAACAACATTCGTCCTGTTGCTTCCTGCACAGATCATAATAATCCACATACCACCACAAGTATTATTTTAAATATGGTATGCATTTGATACGTATTTATTTCAAGGCTTTCTAAAAATGGCATCTGGTTTACTTTTCTTTCTTTCAAATTCAGACTTTAAAGAAAAGTAAATAAATGGATCGTGGATGAAGTTAAAAGATATTGAATAAATTTAAATAGGAACTATAGTCTAAATAGGAACTTCTTTCTATATTTTTGAATTGTAGCATTTTATAGCAGCTTAATAAATTTAAAATGTTATAAATTTTAAACATTATCTATATTATTATTTTATCTCTTTACAACTATCAATAATTATATAAATGAACTATTCATATTTTACTATGAAATTAAATGAAAAAAATATATCTTTGTATTTCTTCACTTCAAATTTGCAAGTATAAAAACATTTAATGGAAAATATATGCAAATATAAAATATTTCAGGGAAAAATACAGAATAATAAGAAATAATAAGAATAGACAAATAAGAAATAATAAGAATAGACAAATAATAAGGAGAATTTTATCTTTAAAATATTAATACCCTTCTTCTGAATCAAAACGGTTTTCTTCATTCGCATAAATAAAGAATCTTGAAGAATTAACAACATTTAAAGTCAAAGAATCATATTTTCGAACCACACGTCGAGCAGGTATGTTCAGAATGGTAGGTATGACTAATGAAAAGATAATGTAGGTATCTGAGGTATGATTAAAATTTGAATCAGAAATTCTCCCTTAATTTCTTATTGTAGAGGAAAACAATCGAAAGCCTTTAGAATCTCAAGTATAGTTTCAAATTCAGTTCCAATATATATATATATATATATATATATATATATATATGCCGGTGCTAACTATAACCTCCCCCCTCTAAATTCTTACAATTGTTAATATATCAAGATGTATTTTATACGTTAGCCGCTTAAGGCCATACATTTGGTGTAAAATGGCCTTTTTTTTTACTTTTGTGCAATTAAAACTAAATTAAAAAAACAAAGAACCTATGATCATAAATCAACCATGGCTTATGAATTCGATTTTAGCGTATTGTTTTTAAGAAAAAAGGTCAATTTTGTTCCGAAATGTCCTCTTTGCTAAAAAAGAAGTTTTGCTAAGAAATAAGTTCAAATAGAACACAAACGAAACAATAGGATTGATTCACTGGTTGCTATCGGATTTTACTGAAATTTGTTTAAAATAACACATAGAATATAAAATTATGGTTACTGAAATTCGTGGAAATAAAGCGATTAATTCTATGATTCGATTGACAGAAAACTAATTAATCTCCGCAACTTCGAAATATGATGTGAAATTTCAAAGCATGATGCATCTATATCGGACAGTTTTCCCAATTAAATTGGTTTGTGTCATCAGAAATATTTTACATCAGAAACCGATAATCTTCGGTCATAGGTAATGAGAATATTGGTTAAAATGGCGATCTCAAAATCAGGCATTTACAAACCAATTTAATATTGAAAATAGTTCCCTTCTCTTGCCAATCATTTTTGGAAGATATTATGAAAAGTTAGAGTTGAAATTATCAATTCACTGGACATATATTAGCAATATCGGCCATCAAACAGGAACGCTTTTGATGGGTTTGGTGCTTTTGTCTAACAGTAAAATGTCAATAATTAATAAATATTCCATATCTAAACTTTGTTGAAATGTCACCAAGTTTGATATACAGAATAATCAAAATGGTTATCTGACTTCATTATAGAAGTAGAAAAATTCATTCTTTTTAAAGAGATATCCCAATAAACTGTAGGAAATAAATTTTTCATTAATCAATATATATAGTTTTGTAAACTGTATTTAATTCTTGAGATTCTTGATGAATCTGTTAATATCAGTATTTCGAAAAAATAGATATAAGATAGAAATGCAATGGTAAAAAAATACTAATATGAATTTAAAAGAATAATTCAAATTACCAAATTATGAATTTACTTATTACAGCAAATAATGAAAAATGTCTTTGCATACGGTTAAGTTAAAAATAGGCAAGTATAAGTAAGAGTAAATTCGATAATTAATAGTTTGAATTGATTCCCTGTTTAACAAATTTATAATTGATGATTTCTAGGTTGGTTTTTTTTTTGGGTTTCATTGGCACAAGAGCCATTCATGACTAAACTGCGCCAAACATTCGTTGAATTAAAATAAAATAGTAAGAAAAAATTGAAACGAAAAAAGACAAAGTTATTTTAAAAGCAAATAATAGATATTGAACTGATGCTTTAAATAAGAAACAAATGCAAACCAAGAAAAAAAATAATAAAAAATGGCAATTCCTAGATATAATTCTGAGCTAAGTTTTGATTCCATATTTGACAAATTTATTCTTGGTGATTCCTAGACATAATTCTGAGTGAAATGTTGACTCCAATTTTAATTTTTTATTTCATTTTTAGATAGTATAAAACTTCAATAACGTACTTTGATTTACATCCTATTGATTGAAAATTATCTAATAACCTTAACGCAATGCTTTAATATAATTCATTATTTCACATACGAATAAGGGAAAACAGGCATACATAGGATAATAATTATTAATGAGTTTCTGAAAAGGTAAGTGAATATTTTACGTGAAAATGAGCATAAATCTTCATATGTGTAGTTGAGTTAAAATTAAACTATTTGATCTAAACTAAATTTAATTTCACAAGCGATGTCCATGTCAAGATGGACAATCATTCCAATTTCATCACATGAGCAGGTAATTTCAGAGAGAAACATCCGGTCGCATTTTGTCATACCAGATGCTCAGGAGATCCCTCTGAGTACCACGTGCAGGAAATTTTAATACGTGAGAAACTTATCATAAATTCTTCTCCGGAGCGGAATAAATACTTTTGACTCCAGTATATTTGGCATTGGCCATATTTTACAACTGTCACGTCTTAGGAATATCAGATTCGGTACTGGAAATGCATCAGATCTCAAATAGAAGAGTTTAGGAGGTATCGAAAATAAGAAGATTTAATACTATTTTTTGAAACATTTTGTAAAAAATGATACTTTTGATTAAAAGTAAGCAGAAAAGCAATGGATATATGCATTATTTTCTTCATAGTATTATGGTTTAGTAATGATAATTACGAGTTATCCACTGTCTATTGATACATTTAAGAAATAATTAGAATTCTTTTACAAAATTTTATGAAACATTTTTACGACTTACATAAATATCTGGAATCACACAGAATTTGATTTCATGCGATCCTCTGAAAATAAATTTATTATTATTGAGGAAAGAATTTTTACTTTAACAGTCCCCAATCGTAACTGAAGAAAAACTGCGATTTTTAAAAGTTATATTAAAATGATTAAAGTTATTATTATGATTATTAAAATTATTATTATTGAAAGTATCAAATTTTATTTCAGCTACAAAAATTTGTAATGGTGCATAAATCTTTATATATGATTGTTTAACAAAAATAAACTT
>JAPMOR010037879.1:191011-215505 GCA_026543865.1 Argiope aurantia | reverse complement strand
TAAAATACGTCTTTTTTTAATTTCAGTACTCAACTCACTAGTACGCAAGTAAGTTGCAGTCATTATTCTAATATCGGTATTTTTTCTCATTCTTGGAAATTGGACCGATCTATGTAGAAAGAAAGAGGAGCAAGTAGAAAAGAGATAAGCTTCCACGGTTTAATAGTTGTGACTTTCAGAACTATCTTTTATTTTTAACTAAACGACAGTCTTTTATTATTGCAACTTTTAAAGACATAAACATTTTTTTAACATGCAAAGTTTAAAAATTCCTATATTTTCCAGGTTTTTTTTAAAGAAAATTTCAAAATTCTTAGCATTTTCTCTGTTTTACAGATGATTTTTAAATATCCTGTACTTTCTCAGTGCCGTGGCAACTATGTAGTTGAATTTATGTTTTTCGATAATTCGTGTAACCCATTTAGTTTTTTTCTATGTTAAATAACGTCTCTTTTGCAGTTCCCTAGGTGTTGCCAATCAAGTGGCCTCTTTTCTCTTCTAAGCTTTTAAAACCATATATATATATATATATAAACTCTTAATAACTTTCTAGGAAACTGATTTCTGCATACCACGTATAAAAAATTCACAACTAAAATTTTATAAATTTAGCAAAAAAGAGGATGACCATTTTTTTAAACACAATCTAAATACTATTTAATAACAGAATCATAATTTTTTTAAATAATGAAATACCTTATTTTTTTAGAACTGTATTATAACACCATATAAAACTAGAAAATGGTAATTGATTAATGATATCACTTGAATAATATTGTGAAATTAAAATAAACAAGATTTTAATTTGCATAAGTTCGATTGCATGGCCTTGGAAATCAAATTAAAGCAAGATTAAATAATGTGGATTCGGGGTCTCAAACCAATCGCTTCTTTTGCCCTTTTAACAACCCGGCCCTGCTTTTTTGCTGCCCTGTGATTAACATACACAGTCTCAAGTATTAGTTCATAAGTGATGTAATGCTCTGATTGAATCGAATATTCTCAATTGGCAGGAGTAACCAATTGGAAAAGGGTTTTCGGAAAAAAAAAAAAAAAAAAAAACCAATTATTAATGAAAATAAATATTAGAAAGATTTACCGAAAAAATGCTCTTTAAAATGAATTAAAAAAAACAGTACTTTTTTTTATCTATATGTTTTGTAATTAATACAGCATAAGAATAATGGATTATTTTCGATATCATGTTAAAACTGATTCACAAATTGACAAAAAAAAAAAAAAAAAAGATACTTAAGGTGAAAAAAAATTTGAAAATAAAGCCAAAATAAAAATGTTTTAAAATTTTCAAAAAAAAAAAAAAAAAGACAATTTTTAATATAAAATAAGTGCATCAAAAAATATTTTTATAAAAAAATATTTCAAATTTTTTTGAGAAAGCTGTTATTACATAAAATAAAATGTTACAATATTCACAAATAAAAGTGACTATGATTAGGGTTCACAACAAAAATTGGGTTCCAAAATCAAAGCTAAAATATAGATATTGCTGACTTAATCAATTCATTCTAATTTGGCGTACAGAAAAACAACAACATTATGTAAGATTTTATATTGCTTGACTATCAGAAAGTGATCAATATTTTTGGATTCAAAACTTGCGATATTCCAGCAACAATAAACATTTGTTCCTGTATGGACAACTTGAAATAATGTCAGACATCTATTCATAGAAAATACAGATAGTAAGAACAGGTGTTTATTCTACAAAGTCATCTGCTACTCTTCCTAATTTTTTTTCTTTTTTTACAGGGGCCTTTTATTGCCTTTAACTGAAGTTTAGTTTCAAGAAATTCGGTCGTTAGTATTATTCTTTATTCTACTATACTAAAACCACTTTAGGAACGAAAGATGTAAAACTTTAAGAAATTAATATATGTTGGAAAAGAAGCAGATTTGCTTATCATTATTTTTACCTATGCAATCAGTGCTGGGGCACCGAAATAAAGAGAAATTCACGTGTTTCAAAAGAAAAGAAAAAGTTTACCCTTTAATTTATCAATATACACTAACATGAGAAAACAATTATAAATTCGATTAAAAAATGTTCTGTTTTTGAAAAAAAAAAACATTATTTTAACAGCATAAGAAAAAAAATTATATAATTTTTTTAATTTAAAATGTCAATATTGAATGAGTAATTATTGTATTTTTTGTATACATATTTATGACTTTTATATTTGGTTATATATTCTCCTGTTGGAAGTTCTTTCAACACTGATTATATTATATAATTATATTACTGATTATATTTCTAAGACTATTATAATTGTATTTGAATAGTCTTAAAAAATCATTATTAATGGAATAGTTAATGATATAAAGGGTTCTTAAATCCTCTAAGGCATGAAATCATCTACACAACCAATCTTTGAATGCGATATTTATTCCAAAACAAAATCTGAGAAAGATAACGAGTTTGTTTTAGAAATTTGATTTAGAAAAATAGATTTAAAAAAAACATACATAAAAAAATTGCAAATTGTTAAAATACTTACAAATTTGAAATTCCCAAATAAATTTATGAGTGTAAGCAGATGATTTGCTATAAAAAGAATTTTGTAGAGAAGTAGAATTACAGACATTCTTCTTTTTTTAAAAAAATAATCATTACTACCAGAATTCTTGCAAGGCAACTTCTGAGTAGCAATGTCCAAGAGTTGGACCCCTAATCTGTTGTAATTCTTTAATAAAATAAATCTATGTTCCAACAGAAATGAGTTTTTTTTTTCAGCCAATGCAAACTTACCTTTTGTATATCTAAATTGTCTCATCCAACTTCGATAAATTTGTCTGACTTAATTCAATTAAAATAAATTCATTATATACATTTTAATGATAATCTCTTTTAGTAAAAAGTCTTGTAAATCATGTGTTTTTAAGCATTAAATTGCATTGAGTATTAAAATGTTAACTTCATTACATATCTGCATTTTAAGAAAAACTTCCACACAGAAAATGAGCCAATTAATGTATGTAAAATAAAACAGTAATGCAATCATATATATAAATTTTTATTACTTACACATTCTTTTGAGATATTTGTGGAATTACAAAAATAATATATGAAGTGTAATTTAATATTGATTTTAAAGCTGAATTATAGTAATTTCTGTCCTATGTACAAAATAATAAATATTTTAAATTCCAAGATAAAGTAACCTATTGTAAAGCAGTTGGAATCTATGCAAAATCCCGGACATGCAATTCAAATAACTTGACGAAACATGAATTGAAGACAAAGTTACACAAAAAAAGAAAAACAGAAACATAAATTATAAACAAATGAGGTGAACCTGCAAACAGGTGACTACTTTTACACATATCAAAATAATAAATAAATACTTTTAGAGCCTCACTAATTTGAACAAAAACCTATACCTCTCTTTTTACTCAATTTTAATGTGTCTTAAGTCAGAAAAAAAATATGGAAATAACTGAATGCATTTGACAAAAAAAAAAAAAAAAAAAAAAAAAAAGAAGCAAGAGTATTAAAAAGAGACTCAAGCCTGCAATCCAAAGCATCATAGCAAGACAATGTTTAACAATTTATCTACATTTTATTTTCTGCTATACAGCAGTAATTATTTTTATATGCATTAATCAAATATATTTTTCAAAATTTATTGAAATTACAGAAAAAAAAAAAAAAAAACCCCTCAGCAGAGAATTTTGAATAATTTTTTCATTATGCATACCATAATTTACAGATATTATATAGGTATATCAGCCTATAAACATTAGATTTAAAAGAATTAGTTTGCTATAAATTTCAAAGATAAATAAAATGTCAAATTGAAAAATAATTGATTAATAAAATCAGATTTGTATAAATAATAATTCAACACATTATTATTTAAAAAAAATCAATAATCCTTTAAAATAGCTAGAAACAGTCATTAAGGTTTATTTTTTCAGAATAATTTAAAAAGATCTGGCAGTGCATAGTCATAGTTAATCTTACATTTTGATACCCCCTCCCCCCGTGCTACATTTAACGTTCTGCCTAGAAATTTTTAATTCCAATTAGCAAGACTCTAAAATTCTAAGTGAACTAAAGCTAACAAAAATCTAATGCTAAAATTAATTTGGCAAAAGTACAAACAAGTGAAGAATTTGTGAAAACTTCAAGTTTAAGTGTCAATAAAACACACATCACACATAATACAATTCACATTTTTTATAAATTTAACATAAATAGCACACATTAAAAATGTTCCAATGTAGCGATGATGAGATGAACACAATTCAGGATGGCCATTATATAAAAACAACAGCAACAATTAATAATAAACCTAATTTCTTTCATACCTCTTAATATATAAAAGTTTTGTTATAAAGAGAAATTGCCTGTAGCACAAACATACGGAGAAAATAAGGTAAAAAAAGTATTAACTGAGAATTTAAAATTCTTTCGGGGTACAGAAGTTACAATTATACTTAAGTAATCAAACAAAAGTTAAATAAATGCTCACAAGAATTTCGTCGAACTAATTATTTCATAAGTAGTCTGACTAGAATTAAAAATATTATCATAATACAAAAGGGATTCCAAAGATTTGAAAAATAAAACTCTGGCTATTTATCAAATAAATATGGTGCACAGCAGATTGTAATAAATAAATTATTATTAAAAAATTAACTCTTTAGCAGAGTCAAGAAGCATATTTTTAAAAAATTAATAGGCTGTTAGAGAAGCAGATTTCGTCCACCGTTCATAGAAAAATGCTAATTTGTACATAGTGATAATAAGACTGACATAGCATATAATTTGCAATATAGATCAATTTGTTTACCAATTAGCACAATGTATTTAAAAAATAGTAATGATTAACACAGTAAAAATAAATGTTTTGTTTAATTTACATTACTACTAAATAATGTGTTTAAAATATCATACAAAGCGTTCTATTATAATTGTTTCTAGTGAAATACAATGCTACTCTTCAGTTACAATAGCATTGAATTTCATTTCAATTTTTAAGAAACTGCATTGTAATAAACTTATTAAGTAATGAGAATATTAACATAGCTTTGTTCTAAAATACATTAAGATTTCAAATTAATGAAAGCATTAATATAAAAGTAAATATTTTGAAATTAGTGTTCTTGTTGACTAAATAATCATATTATCAAATATAAAAAAAAAATGATAGATAAAATCAAACGTAAAATATACATTTTATATAGCAACATTATTATTGAATAATCAGATAAAATAATTTTAGAAATGTAACTTGTAGATAATTTATTTCTTCAAAAAAAATGAGTTATTTCTTCAAAAATGAGTTTAAAAAATTTTTTAACTCATTTTTATGATAGTCTTTAAAAGACAAATTTCATAAATTCGAAAATAGGCAGGAACCTCGATTTATTTAGTGATGCACAATTTACTTAAAAATAAAATCTTTCTAAATTGAATACAATAACCTCCTATTAATAACATATCAGGGTTTACCAAGCTATTCAATTTATTTATTTATTTTCAACAATGCTACATTACGGCATTTAAGTAAAAATTTTATTTTATCAGTTAGTTCCAATTAAGCTGTTTTATTAAATACTGATTTCTTTCCTTTTTGCTTTATATTGTAAAATTAGCATGGTCCAGTTATTTTTTTTAAGAATGAGAGAATAATAAGAGGTTATTGCACAAATGATTGAAAAAAAATGTGAAAAAATGAAAAAGTTTGAAATAGTGCACAGTTATAATAATTGCAGAAAATGAAGTCTAATAAAATTCATATGAAATCAATATATTCTTGTAATAAAAGATTTCCATGCAT
This sequence comes from Argiope aurantia, assembly GCA_026543865.1. Taxonomy (NCBI): domain Eukaryota; kingdom Metazoa; phylum Arthropoda; class Arachnida; order Araneae; family Araneidae; genus Argiope; species Argiope aurantia. The sequence continues at coordinate 209,701 of JAPMOR010037879.1, read as the reverse complement.
TAATTCATTTGAGTTTCTAGCATATTTCTTTAACTAAGAATTTGCATATTTTTTTTTATTAAGAACATTCAAGAAAATTGCAGAATGCAACACTTACTCAATACCTTGAACATGGTCATTTGATCATTTACAATAAACAAACAAACAAACAAAAAATACATAAAATTACTAAATATTTATATACAAAATGTGTTGACATTTGAATAGTCTTCAGTTCATTAAGTTAAAATACTTCACAGTACAGATAAAAAATATTCTTTGGTATATTTTACAGTTCAACTGCAATTTCTTCAGGTAACAAGCCAAGACCATTTGTTATATGAGAATCAGTTTCACCATTTGTCAAAGGCAAATTCTTTCCGAAAGACAAATCTGATAATACACTTAATTTGTCACATAAAACATCACTTACTTCAGGAACTGTATCACTAGAAAAAGATTCTTCTGACTTCCTATCACTTTCATCAATTGATGACAGAAGATTTTTAGAATCCTCCACTTCATTTAAAATTTCATCATTAGATGAACTAAGGTCCTTATTTTCATTTTCTGAATCCTTTGTATCAGAAACACTATTATCAGGTTGTGCATCAGAGTCAACAGGAACAGACAAGGCAGAGTCGGGTTTTTGTATCACTGGATCAGGATCAGAACTAACAGGATTTTCAACAGGATCTTTTTTGATGATCATGCTCGTAGAATGTTCCGAGGTAACTGATGTCTTGGTGGAAACACTATACACAGCTTTGTCACTTTTGCTGCTACTCTCTACTTTGCTAATTTTCACAACCAGACTTGGAACTGGCTTTGACAAAGTAGTTTGTAATTTATCTTCACCATCATAAGATATGTTTAGTTTGGAATAAATTTTCTCACTAGAATTGGAATCTGTACACTTAGTTATCTTCAATTTGGGAATTTTAAGTTTAGGGGCCCATTTTCTTAGATCTTTATCTGAAAGAATATCTGATAACATAACAACAGGCACTTTAGGTTTATTTACAGAATCTGATGAATTCGAGTCCATAGAAGTGGAGTCTGTAGATAATTTTCGAGCTTTTCTTTTTTCTCCATTTTCTTCAGTTTTTCTCCTTTTCTTCTTCCCTTCATGATAAGTGTCGGACTGTTTTTCTTTCATCATAACTTGGTCGTCAAATAAAAGAACATCTTCACCATCATCTTTACAGAAAATTTTGAAAGACTCGTATTTCATGAATGCTTGAGCAGGGAATAATTGGTGAGGTTGTATGTGCATTTTTATGTGACTTTGTACAAAGCCACTTTGCATAGAAGTATAATCACAGTAAGGGCATTTAAAACCGTCTTTGTACCAGTGGCGTCGTTGGTGACTCTGAACGGCATCCCTCCTATTTTGGAAATAAGGGCACCTATCACAAATGTAAGTTATTTTCTTTTCTTCAAACTCTACAAAATTGGTGTTCTCAGCTAAAGGCTTGGCAGTAGCACTTGGTGATATTGCAACTGAAGCAGAGTCGTCTGAAACTTTTGCTGACGACAGGTTATTTTCCACATCGGGTTTGGCCACATGAAGAGCTCTATGCTTAATAAGGTTAGCAGCAAAGCGTACAGAATAATCACAATGTTCACAAGCAAATCTATAATTTTTCCCATGAAGATTCAAGTGACGTTCAAATCGATCCTGCTTGTAAAACACAGCAGGACAATGTTTGCAAGGCCAGTTACGAAGAGGCAATTTCTTTGGCTTTGGAGGAGGTTTCTTCTTGGGATGTATTTGTGAATGAATGGTAAGATTCGAGGATCTATTTACAGCATAATCACATTGTGAACACTTGAATTCACCATCACTTCCATGCAAAGATATATGATATGTAAGAGTGGATGTTTTAATGAAAGGTGCATTGCATATCATGCACCTATGTAGGAGATTTGCAGCTTCACCTGTCTTTTTCATGGCAGCATTCAGTTCAGATGCTTCTAAGAGCAACATTTGATCAATCTTTTTCACTACAGGAATTTCAGTTGTATCCATCATGGGATCAACAGATAATGAACTATCAGTCTCAGACAGACGTGCAGCAGCACTGCGTTTGGCTTGGTACTCTGGAGAGTGAACTGCTATATGTTGATACAAGTGAGGTTTATGTCTAGCTCGATAATCACAATGAGTACATGGATATGGAAAAGATGATCCATGGAACTTAGAATGATTATTTAAATCATGAGAAGTTTTAAAGTGTGCAGGGCATTTGTCACAGAAATAGCTGATGGATTTCTTACGAGAAGGACCAGTTTCATCATTGTTAGAGTCGGATGCTTTTGAGGACTGCTCCATCATATTTTCTTCAATATATGCTTCTTTTTCAGGAACCTTTTGATGTATTTTAAGATGGTTTGTCAAACCACCCTGATTCAAACACTGATAATCACAATATGAGCAGGCAAATTTACCATTATTCACTGTAACTCCATGCATTTTCTGATGAACTCTTACATTAGCTTTCTTTTTATTCATCATAGGGCAGAACTTACATTTAAACATTTTTACTATAAGGTCACCTCGCTTTACATAAACAACAGACATCTTTTCAGTCCAATCACTTTCCAACTCTTGCTTATCGACAGGCGATTTTTCAACATTTTGTTCTTTAGGAGTAGAAGTTTCAGTTTCCCCTTCAGACTCAGAATGCACCTTCATATGCTGAGTAAGAAGATGCTGCATAGTTGCCCAATAAGTACACACAGAGCATTTGAAAGGAGCTGATGGATTTGGCCTGTGGAATTGTTTGTGATACAAATATTGGGTTTTGTTATCAGTTTTATAAGGACAACTTTCACATATGTGTCTCTTGATTTTTTGAGGTGACATTGATTCAGAGTTAGTATACTGATTAAGTGTGTCAAAAGAGATAGCAATTGAATCATCAGGTGAATCATTAACTTGATTATCATAGAAATCATACACATTAACAACATTATTATCCATAGAAGATTGGCTTTCAAACATATCTTGCTTTATCTCATCATCTTCAAAATTCTCAGCTGTTGCATCATTGGCAGATGAGGGATTATGGAGCTTGAGATGTCGAGTTAATGTTTTCTTAAATTTCACAAAATATGGACAATAATCACATCTGTATATAGCTCCTTCTCTAGGTCTATGTTGCTTCATGTGGAACTTGATGTAAACTTCCTTATCACATTTGTAAGGGCAAATCTTGCATCCAAACTGAGGAGCTTGACTTCTGGGACTGTTAATACCAGAATCCTGATTATTTATATTTACAGACGTCAATCGTAATCCAAAGCCTTCCTGAATATAGCTGATTCGATCTTCAACCTCATGCATGTAACCATTGTGAGCATCCTTCACGTGCCTTACTATGACATGTCTCCAGTTGGAAGTAATACCACAAGCTCGACAACGGAAGGGCTTTATTCCAGCATGAATAGATAGATGGCTAATGACTACTCTCTTTGTCGAATGCTTGAAATCGCAATGCTTGCAGAAAAAGTTCTTTGCATCATAAAATCTTTCTGACGTACCATCTATCATATCAGACTGGTCTCCATAAAAATTCTGTTGAGGTTCCATGATATCAGACTGATCAGGAATATTGATGTCAGGCGTAACAACAATATTTTCTGGCGTATCTTCAAAATTTGAGCCTATATTCCTGAAATCATAACTGCAGTTTTTATTTGGTTGATCAACTTGAAGGAGCCTGTTATTGCTGTGGTCAGAAAGTCTGTATTTATCCATATCTGGAATACCATTTGGTTCGGGAAGTCTAGTGAATACTGTCGGAGGAGGCTGATTTATATCTACTAAATATTTATCATACTTTTCATAGTTTCTACGGCCAGATTCATCTGTTAAGAGAACACATGCCTTGTTATGATATCTATCTGTGCAGCCTTTCAGACGTATATGTTTAGTGATATCCCACTCCCAGTTGGAATTATAACCACAAACAGAACACATGAATGGTCTTCTATTAAAATGTTGCACAATATGAACATGAAATCGAGAAGCTGTAGTATTTCCAAAAGGACAATATGGGCATTGATATTTACGCTTAGAAGAAGGGTTGGATGAATCATCAATATTGTACGATACATCACGTAAATGCTGCAGAGGCGATTTGAAATTTGATGATTCACCATCACTTACAGTTTCAATATCCACAATTGGTTCATCAATTGTAGAGGAGAAATTTTCAAAATCATAAGGATCATACGAGTCACTGTTTGCATATGGATGTGGAAAAGTATCTTTAGTTGTCAAATCCAAAGGAGCTTCTTCTTCAGAGTTTCTAATAGGAGTAGATGACGAAAATTGATTTCTCTTAATATCTTGTTTAACAGGTTGCCAATCATCAGATGGTATGTCAGATGATTTCTTTAATTTTAATTTGGGGACTCCATGCTTTTTGTTAGATGATGGCACTTTAATTCCATGATACTTCATCAAGTGGCGATTCAAATCACCTTTCCACTTGCAATGGTATTTACATTTGGGGCAGTGAAATGGCTTTTCCTGAGAATGTACCCTCATGTGTCGCTGCAATTCTGAAATCCACCGAGTCTTGTAGCCACACACATTACAAGTAGGTACATTTTTTGATTTCGCATTAGACATAGCCATACTGGATGTCTCATTTGCTGAAGTTCTTCCATAGAAATTTGATATTCTCAGCTGCCGAGACATGTTTGCAGCTGAGGCAAGTGCCTTTGACTTATATGGAGCACTAAACTTGTTAACAGATACTGGGGGAAGTGGCTGAAGTGGTTTGTTCAATAAAGTAGACAACATTGAGTTCTTTGGGGGCTCTTGTACTTTGTTATTTGAAACATTGTTTTGTTTTAAAACTTCTTGAAACATTGGAAGAACTGCATCAGCAGTGTATTCCTTACCAGGCCTTCTACGAGCTGGCTTCAGGAGATCAAAAGCTGCAGCAATATTTTTAGCTTGTGAATTATCCTCATGCACTCTGCGCAAATGCTTCGTTAGCCAAGCTATGTGTTCAAAACGCATGCCACAAAGAGGGCAAGGATGCTTTTTCTGGCTTCTATGGTTTTCTTCATGTTTTTTCATCTCAAATGGCCAAGCAGCTTTAAAATCGCATAATTTGCACTGAAGAGTCTTTTGGTAAGCTTTCCCATCTTTCCACACGGTATCAGAATTATCTCTAGAATCGGTATAATCATAGGACTCCATAGATACATTTTCATCTGGCAATAGTTGATTCTCCTCTACCTGATCTGGAATTGAATCTATATCTTCCCATTCACCAGACTCATCATTATCGCCATTCATATCTTCATGCTGATCTAGAAAATTTTCAGCTGATGAATTGTTATGATGATTAGTGACATGGGCTTTAAATGACTGTTTAGTAGAAGTAGTAAAATTACATTCTGTGCATTGAAATGCACCTTCAGCTCCCTCTTCATGGTTCTTCATATGCCTGTCCATGTTCCATTTATAGGCTGTTTTGAAAAAACAATATTCACACTGCATTTTAGGTAAACTATGATACTTTATATGCTTTGTATAACGACCTTTTTCATTTGTTACGTAACCACACTGAAGACAACGATAAAATCTTTTCTTCAGATGAACAGTCTTTTCATGATGCAGCAAGAATCCTTTGTTTCTTGTTTGATATGGACAAAGAGAACACCGAAAAGGTAATGGTCCCCTAGTTCGAACAGGTTTATTTAATGCAACTGAATTAGCAGTTTTTAAAGCAGAATTGCCTATAGATGTATTGGGTTGTAAAGAAGCAGTAAGTCTATTCATTCCTGGTCTAGACCTTTTTTCTTTTTGTGCTTCTAATTGTTTTTGATACTCAGGATCTTTGGTTATTAACTGTCTATGAACTAAACCACAATGCCTCTGCAACTTCTGTACATGTTTAGAAGCATAGATGCAATATTTGCATTCAAACACACTTATTCTTTCACCATGTGTGTTGCGAAGATGATATAAGTATTCTCTGGGATTGCTCGTCAATAATCCACACCGATCACAGTTATAGCTCCTCTTTACTTTAAGTGGTCCCAAAGTATCAGAAGAAGGTTCTACATCACTATTCATCGCCACTTTAATGGGCGATTTCTCTTCCTCTGAACCATTGGCACTAAGCTCTTCTCCATTAGCTTCTAGTAACCCATTTGTTGGTAATGAAAAGGTAATAGACTCATGATTATCTTCATTTACAAGTTGATGTTCTTCAGAGACTGCTGATTGATCAAACTCCAGAGGACTATCGCCTTCTTCAATTATAGTTATTGGTTCAGGTGGTAGCTCCTCTATTCCTCCTCCACTCAGTCTCAATTTCTCTCTGGCATACTTATCTTCATATTTTTCCAACTGCAGGTGCTCTGGGTGTTCTGCTTCTGTGTGCTGAGCAAGTTCGGCAGTACTGCTGGCAAAAAAACCACATACTTCACAATTTGCACTTTTACTAAGTCCATGTAAGTCCCGTTTATGCCTATACCAGTTGGCAGCATAGCGGGTGATAAATGGACATACAGGACATTTGAAAACTTTTTCAGAATGAATTAATACAGCATGCCTAGCTAACATGCGACGATTGCCAGCAACATAAGGGCACGAAGGGCATGGATATCTTCCTAAACCTGGCATAATGAACAAGACAGCATGCTCTTCACATACATAAGATGGGAGACCAATATAGGATAGAAGTTCACAGAAAGCATGCAGAAAATTCTGTAAAAACCAAGGAGAATATTTAATAAAACTGATCTAGTTATGTGGAACAGATCCAGTATTTCAGTATGAAATGTAATCGGTCTTTTATGTAGGTGTCAAAAATTTATGATTTAACGTAACAAAACATATAAAAAAATAAAGATAAAAAATTTTTAAACAAACCACACAAATATAAATGTTAATGCTTAAAAGAAAATTTCAAATCAATATCTTGTATTATTGTAGTATTTTACAAACAGGTGCTATTAATTGAAAAGTATTTATAATCTATTTACATGTTTTATAGCTATTTCAATGAAAGCCCTTTAACACTAAATATTGTTTTGTGCGAAAAATTTCTTTGCTAATCTTTTAATTTTAAGTACAAATGAAATTAAAATTGAGTCTCTAAATGCAAAACTTTAAATACTAAAAATACAAAACAAATTTCTTCTCCCTCCCCCCCCAAAAAAACAACAACATTTATGTCCGCTAATTTTTTCAGAGCTAAATAAGATTTTTAAAAATCTACATATAATAATGATATCATAAAATTGTTTATATACATGTTATGTTCTTTAAAAATCTTTTTTATATTTCTTTCCTGTTTTCTACTTCTTTTAGTAACAGAACTTATCCTAATTAGCTAAAAGATTTCCCTTTAGGGGCCGCACTCATGGTAAGAAATGCATACCGAACTAGAATCCATGAATAAACTGAAATTAAAGTAAAAACTGTTTGTAACACAGGAGCTAAGAATATAGAAGGGAGAAAAATGTAAGAAAGAAAATCCAATGTTATATTTTTCCATAGGTAATGATATTTTAAATTGTCTATCAATGAAACAGGTTGTAGCTGACTCAGCTTTGGGTGGAGTTAGGTCAGTGTCAATGTTTGATAATGAATAAGAAATCTATGAAAGGATATTTAGCTTCTAATTGCATAATTACATCAAACTGTAACAAAAAAATAACAAAAATTTTCTTTGCTTTTATTAAGAAAAAAAAAAGTTACCCAAGTTAGGCTTTATACATAAGGGCCTTTATTTGGTAAAGACGTAAGGAATAACTTACAGAAACTTCAGTAATAATCTAGTATCATAAAAGTTGGAAAAACTTAAATACAATTTTTTTTAAAAAAAATTTTACATGCTTATTATGTATTTTATGAAAATTATGTGTGTCATGAAATTGTATGTCAGATGAAAACAATACAGATATCAAATCGCAGGTTCCAAGTGTGTAGAATTAGCTCAATTTTTCTGAACCATCAAAAACTAATAGAATAATTTCATTCAACAGCATGAAACTTTACATGTATAGAAAGAGTATACATCAAATTATATGCCATCACCAAAGAACAAACTTAAAGACTAAATCCATTCGAATAAATTCCTTAATATAGAAGGTAAACTAAAAAATAGTCTCCAACTTATCAAGGAAATATCAAATATGATTTATAGATACCAATCACAAATGTTATAAAATGAGACAATATATGGAATTATGACAATGATTGTAGAGTATGCTGAATAGAGTCAACAACCTTATTTACCCATTAAATATATAAGGGTGTATCGAATGAAAATGGAATAAGAGCCATGGAATGAAATGATATAGCTTAATCACTAATATTACACATGCACTTATCCCACTGGTTAAGTAACCAATGAATATATAGTTTGCAGAAACTGTTTGGTTGAGATTGAAACCTGTTTAGAACAATATTCATGATTTTTATGCATGTGCAAAATAGGCAACAATATCTTTTTGAGTGGAACAAATGAGTCAAAGCCACCCAGTGAATGATTGGGGCTATATGGTGGATGTTCCAACAATGTCTACCAAAACTTTGACAACTTGTTCAGAGTTTGAGTAGCTGTGGATTGCAAATTAGCAAAACTACACGAGAGGATGCTGAAAACTTGTACCTATCCTGCAATGAGTGTTCTCCACGATTTCCTTCAATTGTTGATGCAACAGTCAGAATCTAACATTTAACTAAAGCACAAATAAAATAAAATGCATGCTCCACTTCTTTTAGTTAACAAACATGATGTGTGCGCGCATATGAAGTTACAATCAACTGCTGCTAAATACTGTTGGCCAAATATCAGTGCATACCACATAATTCTGGGTAACAAGTCCATTTCACAATAGAAGTTGCTTTTTTATCTCTAGCTCTAACCTCTTTGCACTGTTTTGTCATATCAGATTTGGAAAAAGTCTATGTAAACTTTTCACATTTTATATGAAAGTGCTGTAGATGCGTACAAGTTCAATTTAAGAAGGAAATACAAGCATAAATAGATCAAAATATATGCTAATATGAAAAAAAAAAAAAAGAAATGGGAAATTTTAGAAATTCTATCATATTAGAAATTATGAAGTAAACAAAGTTAGGTTAATATAAAAAAATATTTGACTGTTGTTTCTTTATATTAGGCTGTCCCATAAGTTTCTTTCCTGTTTCTAATATGAAATGAATACGCAATATTTACTGTTTAAGATATTATTTATTTTGTTATATAAGAATCCTTTTGCTCTATTACCTTCTTTTATCTCCCAGGAAACCTCATTATGCCTTCTTTCCAAAATTGTTATATTTATGTCTTGACAAGAAATAATCCTCTAGATGCACTTTTATTTCTCTGACGGATTTAAAGTGCTTATAGCGAAGAGAATTTTTTAAGGACAGAAAGAAGTAATAATCAGATTTAGTGAAATCTGGAGAGGATGCAGCAACACATCCCAGATTTCAAGAGCTTATCTTTTACAACAAATACAATATGTGGTCTCGCATTGTCATGAAAAACAAAGCCATTAATTCTGACCATTTTTTTGCTATGGCAGCTTTCAATTGATCTAGTTGAAGACAGTATTTTGTAGAATTTATTGTTTCACCTTGTGGAAGGAGCTCGTAGAAAATTACGCCTTTACAAATTTATGCATGTCTGCACAAGCGGAACCAGATAAGGTTATTCATAACGTGATGAGAAACTTTTGGGACACTTTAACAGCTTAAAGGATATTTGTAGTAGAGTAGAGGATTCTATCTAAACAGAAACTAGTTTAATACAAAAGTATTCTATTAATGGTGCGACTCAGAATAAAAGATATTTGTTTAAGGAGGAATAGGGATGTTTGCAGTCTGTAAGTAATTGGAATGTAAAAAACATAAATTTCTGCCATTTTATAATTATTTTTCAAGAGATCAAATACATGATAAATCTGACTTTCTATGCCAATTTGAATCCCTCACAGCACTTCTAATTACAAGAAAAAGTAAAATAGTTTTCTTCAAAATGGAATTATCATATGCATTGACTAATTAGAATTAACAAGTAACCAGTTATTTTTAAACTTCTGAGCAAGTCAAATACGAGATTTAAGAAAATAAAATAAAACAAGAATCAAAATTGCCCTAAAAAATCCTTTTGATATAATATAAGAAAAAAACCTTTAATAAAATATATTTAAAAATAAAAATATTTTAAATGATTCTTGCACCCCATTCACCAAACTTCCCTGTTAAATGTTGCAATGATATCCATGTTTAAACAAATAAGATTCCTCAAGCCTAATATAATTTTTTGGTGGAATTCAGATTTTACTAAAGAATATTTGGGTTTGGAAATACATAATTTTATCCTTTTATCTGCATACCTAACCTTTATCTCCTACCTTTCAATTCAATCTAAAACCTGTATAGCTGGAAATCATTAAAACAGCTTTTAAAGTCTCTGATTAATAAAATTTTCTTCCAACAAAATTTACATTGTCTGAACTCTAAATTTGGTAGAGCAACATCAATTATTCTAAAACAGCAAGTCAGATAGAATTCAAATAAGAGATTTTAATTACAGTGAAAATAAATTAAAAAAACCCATAATAATGATTATAAAATGTTTTCAAGTTCGAAAAGAATGGAAACTTAAATTGCATGCATGAATTTTGAAATATAATATTTTTAAAAGTCTGATGAACTATTATTGATATTTCTAGCTTCAATCTAACCAAGAATAATGATTGAAATATATTTATCTAAATTACATAGAGAGTTTCTGAAGACTGTATAATTTTGAATCCAGTTACTCTGTTTTGGTTAAAAGATAACAGATATTTTATTTACTTAATTTTATTGTGATTATTATCAATCTATTATTGCGATTATTATTGTCAATTTACAAACACTGGGTTATGACCCACAATGAAACATGGTAAAAATTGTTTGGAAAATAAAACATTTGGTGGATCTATTTGTTTCAGATTTTGTTTTAATACAAATACAATACTTTTATAATGCAAATACAACAAGACAATCATTTTGACTTATATATGTTCATTAAAATTTATCAAGCTTTCAATACATGTTAAACTTTCCAGTATTTTTCTTCAAATAATATTCCATTCTTTTAAATGGAAACTCATTTTTGTTCAAAATTTTTTTTCCAATTTAAGGATTAAAGGAAAATTTTTTGGAAAGAAATCAGGTGGTGAATATTACTTTTCAGCTTCTGAAGTACATTAGAATAAGACCTTACATACACAATGCTCTTTTTTTTAAATAATTTTTGCACATAAATTAAAACATAAAACTAAATGGAAAAAGCACAACCAAGTTCCTTTGGAATTTGAGTGCAAAGGGTCGAGTAGGAATTTCAGTGAAAAAGAAGAGGAATTTTCAAATCATCAGAATTATTTCCTAGTCTTTTCACTTTTTATGACTCTTTGAGTGGTGGAACTGGTGTTTTCTTCAAAATTTCAAAATATGGTAAGCAATCTAAATATAATGAATTCATAGGAAGTAAACAGTTTGGAAATTTATATGTAATAATTACAGTCATTTCTAACCTGCTATCAGAAGACATTTACAGATAGTAATAAAATGTAATATCCATAACTGCAAGAATTCAAGGTAAGGTAATGTGCTATCGAACCCTTGAAATGCAAGTAAACATTAATAAAAATGTAGGTTAAACCATATCAATTGTATATTATTTAATAATATCTTAATTCATACAGTAATTCATGAACATTTTAAAATCTAATCTATAGTAACAATCTTGATTCCAATAAGTTCATTATTTGACCATATTACATTAAAATTATATTACATATAAATATATAGAGCAGAAAAGTTATGTTAAATTGGAGAATACTCATTTTAAAATATGACACACAATTGAATGATGTTCAGATGTTAGAGATTATCAAATAAAAAAAATCAATGAATATATTTTAATTTCAGAAGGAAAACATACTACAGAACAATAGAAAATCAGAGAAAAGAGAGAAAATTTCTATTTTTGAAATTCAGTTTGATTGATTTGTATATTGGAATCATTCACAGCTTTTTTAAAAGTGTTAATTATTTGTATACACAAACAGAGAAAAATGTGTTTTGTGAAGAAATAATAAGAGTAGAATTGATATAATGACAGTATGTGAAATGTGCACAGCATGTGTGTATTTATAAGATCATATTCCATACATCATGCAAGTATATGAATTTTAAAAAACTTAATTCAATAATGTAAGTTTAAGAAGCATCATAATAAAAATCAAGATATAGATTTAAGATATTTAATGAAAAGAAAAATTAATAATATTTAAATGTGTATGAATGCAATAAAATGTGATAAATAACGAAGAAAACAGATGTAAACACTGTTGTTTATATTTTCATTGTGCTCTTTAACACTTTTGGCATGTATTAGATATAATTTTTAAATTATTCATCACAATTGTCAAAAAAATTATGGCACAAAAATATATACTGAAATCTGGATCTTATTCTGCATAACAGTGGTCTAAATATTAATTATTCATGCAGGTTACTGAATCAGATCATGCATACAATCCATGCTCAAATAAAAAAAATATTTGAAATAAATCATGCAATACAATGAAGTTAAAAATATAATACAAATAACTTACTTATATAATGTGTAACATATTTCAAATAATTGCAATCAAGGCATAATAACTGTACAATGTTTTGAAAGTTTCGGACACCTGCAAAAGTAAACAAAATAAATAACTGAAAATAATGGACAATACATTTCAGTTTTCATTTGGACAAATCACAATAAATCGTTTGGTCCTGTTCAATGAATGGAATTCTATAAAAAAAGAGTGTAAAAAAAGAATTGAACAATAATTATTATTTGTAAGATGGTAATCGTATCTATTTTAAAAATGCCACATGCAAGATTAATTTAGTTCACAAATCATCAAGCATATAACACACAGATTATATTAAATTATCATTATAAATCATAACAATGTACACATAAATAATCCTTAGCACCATGTGAACAGCACATGAATAATCTAGAAAAAATAATCCATAAAACCAAAAAAGATAAATTACATTGTTATAAAATTAATAAAAAAAGTTAATGCAACAGATTATTCATCATTAAAAATTTCAGAAAATAACAAACGAACCAACAAAAACTAATCACAGATGCAACTTAGTACTGATGATTAATTGTGTTGCAATCAAAGAATTCATTATCTAAAATTTTCTAATGGAATAATGGTCCAGGGAATAATCAATGTTAATTAGCGAGAAATAAAAGCATAATATCAAGGCACGAAGTTTTACCATGGATACAGCAGATCTCGCATGATTGCTTCAGCCACGACTGAGAAACGCCATGATAACATAACTTTTGCAATAGGTCAGCCAACAAGCTGTAGACGATGGAACTACCAGCAACAGCTAGTCCGAAAACAAACGCCTTTCTTGGTCGAGCAGACGATCATCAACATACCCCATCGATTCCTCCAGTTAGTACATTAAATGGTAAATAATTGCCATCGAATAAAAAAACAAACAGAAGGGCGATCTTACCGCTTCAGTTCATTTACGGAGACCGCACCACCCACAGCACTGTCTTCTTCAGCGAATTCCGGACAACTGAGTTCTCCACCAACACCGCGGCTGAGTCAAGCCATCCGCCTATCTGTGCAGAGGGAAAGCGTCACGTGACCTGAATTACGGGTGTACCATTCTGTTTCTTCGAGGTCTGAAGCATTATCCAGGAACTCGTATCATGGACATACGGATATACCGAATGAAGTTGCGCAGTCTGCAGTTGCAAACCTTCTGTTCCCACATGCCAGAGTGAAAATGGCAAATCTAAGTAGTTATCAGCAGCTGCTCTACGTGGAGGTTTTTGTAGAGGTTTCAGCAGCACCAAACGTGGATTGACTGTTCCATCCGAGGAAAAGGCGCGATGGCTGGCTGCTCATCGATTCTTTCTCGAGGGGAATTTTATTGCGTTTTGCCATTTTCTTGTTGATTGCTCAATAGAGGCAAGAACTTGCGCTTTGGCAAAAATAAATTTTTCAGTGGTTTTGCTTTCCTGAAAAGGACAATTAAATTAATCCTCATTAGTCAAATGAGTTAAGATGAGGAATTCAAAATTTCACCAAAAATACAATAGGGCTGAAAATTTAATGAGGCCCACATTAAATTATGTTCGTTGGAATGTAAGAAAGGCATCATTTACTTTTTATTCTATCATTCGATGCAAATCTGAAAACCATATATTTTCTATGGCTTGATCATGGCTTATTTTTTAACCATTGCTGGCCTTAATAGAAATCGTCACATATCTTGCGTGCATCCATTTCCATTTTAAGTATCAATCAATGATTTCTTCAACACAAATATAAAGGATTCAGAATAAATGTCCTCGTCTTTATTTTGGATATACTTATCAGTTTAGTTTTAATTATATTATTATTAATTAGTTTTGTTTAGTTAATGTTCCATTTTAATGACAAAGGGCTATTTTTTGGGATGGCCTTTGTCATTTTACATTGTGGCCAAATTTCGGGGACGATGCTTGCGCTGGCATCTATCTCATTCTCCAAACTTCCAACCTATACTTGAAGGAGGTCTTTCGACTCCGATAGATTTAACGTGTATTTAGTTCATATACACGTTTCTGGGTTATTTATATATAACAATTTAAAATGCTATTTTATACTTGTTTCGTACCAGTATGAAATTGCTACACATATTTTACTTGTATATTTTAGGCATTTTAATATGCTATAATGACTCTCAGCTTTCTTCGTCTGTGCAACTGTTGTGATATTTCTCGCATTTTAAAACAAAATAAAACATGTGTCCGTTATATAAATACCTAACACCTAGATATAGGATATCAACAAACAATTTCTTCGTGATTTTTATTTCAGATGTTTTCATGGTACAACTGAAGAAAGACATTTTCATTGCGTTGTTCACCAGAAAATGATTAATATTGATTGATGCAGTAAAATGAAAAAGTATGGATTGAAAAAATACGCTTCTGGTCCCTCCACTGTGATGATCGAATGTGATTTGTTTCGATTTAATGAAAAGTAGAGAAAAAAACATTACTATGATAATCAATGGGACATTTTTTTAACATTCGATTAAAGAGCTTATCTTTTCTTCATTGCTTAAATCTCCGCGACCCATATAAAATAAATACTTTCTAATATAATTTGAAACTACCTTTTTAAAAAGTTTTTTTTGTGTTCATTTTGATTACTATCTATTTAAATGAATACAAAGATTTTTGATTCATCAAATGAATTGAAGTCTTCGAAATGCCATAAAATTCTAAGTAAAACGAAATTGTTCATTACTTTCATGAATACATAAAATAAAAATGTTTGCCATCGTTAAAAAAAAAACAACTTAAAGAAAAATATTTGATCTTCTGTCTTGTCTAGAAATTTGGATGTCTTTCAATCAGATTTCAATGCAATAAAGATACATTTTTCTTTTAGGATATAATGATGTTCTTTTCTAAAGTTCCACTATCAAATAAAAAGAGATAGAAGTAAAAACAAAAACAAAAAAAGCATGTTTCATAGAGCATGATAATCACAAAAGCATCGCAAATGCAGTAGCAATATCAAAAAGACCGCGTAATCAATAGAAATAAAATCCTTTTTGGAAAATCAGATATCAAATGTTAGCTCCAAGACCTCTTGTCAGATGAATCGTTTTCTCTGGGTACATATAAAACGTTATCGATAACATTTCCGTATCTGATTTCGTAGTTCCAGATTCTGAGGTTTATAAATTTTCATAATGAAAAGTAACAAAGTGTCCATAGAAATGTGTACCATTTTTTTATTTAACGAATATTTTTTTTTGATAAATGATATCTCGTAAGGTTATCATTAAATATTTTTTAAGAGAGTGGGTGAGGTTAAATGATAGTCATGAATTTAAAAACTACACGGTAAAATATTATAATTTTAAAGCGAACAAATACGATTCAGTTTGAATTTAATGGAAACAAAAATCCATTAAGTCTCTGTTATTCACCATAAAATGGAAATACCTTACAGATTACAAAATATATTACTTTTGATGCATTTGTAATAAAATAAATGATTATTGGATATTTTTGGTTTTTATATAAATTGTTAGTTTTAAGTATTATTTACTATTCTAATTCATGCATGAGGAGGGTGGTGCAAACTTTGTTTATCGGAGAATCAGTCTATCAATTAGATTTATCAACGAGGTATTATTTTTTTTCAACCAGCTGATTCATAATCAGTTATTATTGATCTCTCCGGTTGAAAACAACGGAGGATTAAATAGCCAGTTTTATACTAAATCAGTTAGTTTGTTTACACTTAATCAACCAGTGAGTGTTTTACATTAAATCAGTTAAAATTGGTTAATCGAATTTTTTTTTCTGTTTCATTATAAAGTATACAGTATATCAGATTTTGATATACTCATATCATATTTAAAAAAGCAAAACACAATTTCAATGCAGTTAGTTTCTCCAACAAAAGCATATATTTCTTATTTAGACCTTCTACATTAAAAAAAAAGTGATTCCGTATCGACTATTTATGTAAATGAGAATAAATCCATCCATTGTAGATTAAAGGTTAAATTGGCAATAAAAAATGTACGGAAAAAGAAGTGTAGTAGTAAACGTTTAGTATAAATACTACCAAACAAATTAGAAAGCAAGATTTTAAGAATGAAATCCTCTCAAAATTCAGAATTTAGTTAAAATTTTTTGCAAACTGCATTGCTGGAGAATTTCATTGTTCGCTGCAATTATTAGAAAAAAAAAGAGAGAGAGAGAGAGAGAGAGAGAGAGAGAGAGAAACATACAAATATTTTAAAATCAGTTTTGAAGCAGCAAAAATCAGCAATCAGTTTTGAACTTAATTTCTGCTTTGAACCGATACATAGCAAAAAAGAAATTGTTTGTGCCCATGCTTCGATAAATAAATAAAAAAAATACTAGATGAAGGAATAAATGATTATTTATAACATCATATAATTTGTGAAAAAAGTTACCCAATTATTTATTTCTAGGGGAAAAAAAAGAGAAAGGAACAATACTATGCTTTTGAATATTTGCCAGTAATGAGAAAACATCACTTAGAGACCAGATTGTATTCTAAACTGTATCCTAACTTCCATAAGATTATGCTTGGTGAGGTATTTTGTTCATTCAAAAACATTAAATGGTTAGTGATGCTTGTATATAAAAAAAAATTCTCCACTAATTAGAAAAATGTTCTACGAGTACAATAAATCTCAGTGGCAAATTCAGGCATCTTGACGACCTAGACAAAGTATATTAAAAGATCCATCTTTTAAAAATGGGATAGTTCAATTTAATATTTTAGCGCATTTGCTACTTAATCAAAACATTAATGAATCATTTTAGATCAATTTTTCTAGTAAAGATGTATGTGTTTTTATTTATATATTTTGGTTCATAGCTGCATGGCGTCTACATTTGTACATCTATTATGAAAGCAGATGCTTGATGTTTTTGGATGCTATAATAACTAAGTGAACGCAAAGAAACATGTAGAAACTTGATCAACTATATTTAACAAAATAGGAATATTATCCTAATATTTCATAATTTATAAAAGTTTTCATTTAGCAACTAGACTAGTAAACATTATTTTTTGTCAATGAACCTGCTTGCGAACTTCTCTCAGCTCAACTATCCTGTTGAAAATCCGCCACTAGTAGAACTCAAATTGCCCAAATCCCAATAATTCCGATCGCTCCGAGCAGAAAAGGCAAAAAGAAATCCACAAACAAAATCTTTCTGTGTGAAAAAAGTGAATTCTGGATGATACGAACAAGCAGTGACTTTTTTTAAAAAAACAGAATTTGTAATCATACAAAATAAAAACAATATTGTTTTTGTGGCCATCAGATAAATACAATTATCAGTTAGAAGCAAATATCTTATTTAAAAAAAATACAAATAATAACCTTTTTCTACTGTTATCCAGATATTCGATTATCAATACCAGATCTGGTCCGAATTGATCCGAATAACTGAAATTGTAATATATTTAACAAGAATACTCAGGTTTAAAAACACTTAGATAGAAATGTGAAATCAGCCATATAAAAAAATTAAAATCTACACAAAATGTATTTCAGATAAAATCTGACTTCATTTTTTTTCTCAACAGTGCAAAAATATTGACAGGAACGAATATCATGCTAACCATTCTACCAGACTCAGATAAGCTTTTGCATGCTGACAACTTTCTTTACCTCTATCTAATGATTCAGTGCGGAAAAAAAAAAAAAAAAAAAAAAAAAAAAAAACCAGGTGAAATGCACTGGGAAAACTCCAAGGTTTCTATCATTAAGTTGAGCTGGCTTTCACAGCACTTTTGCTGCTGAAGCTTTTCGACCGCTAGAGTGAAACATTTTAAGTAAAGAATGAAAGATCGAAAAGCTCAAATATATTTAGTATGGTAGCGTATTTCGCAACTGAAAGTTCTCCATGAAATTCAAAATGATTTTTAGTGAACTAGAATAAAGTAATATTTTTACAATAAAAGGAAAATCGGCAGTTATTTCATTCGAATCAATGGCGTGGTAAAGAATAGACGAGAGGGGTTGGAAAGGGGGAGGTGTATAGATACCAAAGACACCAGTTTAAGGCTGGGTGATGTGGT
>JAPMOR010037879.1:170007-185595 GCA_026543865.1 Argiope aurantia | reverse complement strand
GAGTGTAACCCTAGTAAGTTTTGTATTCTTTTAAGAGTAAAAACTTAGAAGTGGGAACAAAACACCAGCCTTAAATCGATTGGATCAGGTGCTCCAAACAGGGCACCGTATTCAAGGACCTACCTCCATAATAATGCCCACTTACTGCTCAATTCCGTGACTTACTAAGGTATAAAGTAAAGGCCCTTTACATATCCTGTATGACATTACTAGAGGGTTCAAAGAAGATGAACATAAGAATTTAAAAGAGTATTCTATTGGGTTGTTCGGAAAGTAATTTCGTTTTTTCCCGACAGAGGATTTAATTGTATTTTTTTGCACCCAACTTCACATTTAAGCCGTATAATTTTTATATGCTTTGAGAGCTCGTATAGTAAGGCTTGTGTGTGAAAAACTCCAATTAATTCTACGCAGTAGTTTTTCGTTGGTGCCCTTTTAAATATGGAGAGCGATAAGCAGCATTTTCGACATATCTTACTGTTTTACTACAGAAAGGGTAAAAATGTTGTTCAAGCCAGAAAGAAATTGACCTATGTGTATGGAGAAGGTGTGTTGACAGTACGCCAGTGACAGAACTGGTTCGCTAAATTTTTTAGACGGTAAAACCTTCACCTCAAATGAGGAGGTCAAAAACCACCTCAATCAGTTTTTGGGCAGCAAAGACCAATAATTTTATGAGCGTGGAATTATACTACTACTAGAAAGATGGCAAAAGGTGTTGGACCAGAACGGCCAGTATATAATTTAATAAAGTATTTGTTTATTATACGAAAACTGTCTTTCATTTCCACACACACACAAAAAAAATTACTTTCCGAACAACCCAATACATTGGTGTTTCGATTTGTTTCCATGTTTTAGACTTCCCTGAGATTGAAAAAAACTTTTGAAATTATGTTTGTCTGTTTGTAAAGACAATTACTCAGTAACGTGCTGAAAAAAATATGATATGCTGTCATAACAAAAGAAATTAGAGATTTGTATCAAATCTTGGGCCAAATGCGCCAAGTCTGTCTTCTGTTTCAGAATGGGCACACCAATAGACCCTACACACTAACTCATAAAATGCAACCTGTTAGATGTTTGAATCTATCAGAATTATAGATCATCATCAAACTTCGAACCTAATTCATCGAAATTTCAACTGTCTGTCTACTTGTCTATATGTGAATATTGTATATCAGAAACACAGATATTTAAATTATAGGCATTTAATATATAGTATATTATAGATTTGTTTTCAATTTTTTATTCAATTAGTCAAAAAATAAATATCGAAATAGATTCTTGTTTTTCTTTCCTGTGTTATGAAGTAAAAAAATGCACCAGATTACATTATTCTAAGGAGAAAAAAAAATAGTGGAGTAAATATTTCTTTTCCTTTACTTTTTTTTTTCATAACTTTAAAATCTCAGATTTTTAAAAACTCCAATTCGCTTCTAATCGGAGCTCGCATCTTCAGCTTTGTCATGATTCATAGAAATTCCATAGAATTTGAGAAATTCCATAGAATGATCCATAGAATTTGAATTTATCCATAGAAAGGATATTTGAATATCATTTCTATGGATAAAACTCGTTACACAAGAAAAAAAAATCATTGCTGGCTTCTAATTAGGCGTTCGGTGATTATTAATTTAGTCAAATATTACTTAAAGAAATTGATCACCCTCTTTCAGGGTAAAAGAAAAGAAAACAAAAAAAAATTCAAAAATTCAAAATTTGATAAGTAATTTGCTCTTTAAATGCAAATAACCCGATATATTTAAGGAATTTTTTATTTAAGAATGAAATTTTTTTTCAAAATATGATATCAAATATTACATTGTGTGTAGCGTGATTTGGTAGTATCGATACGACCTTGTAACTCAAAGATATGGTTTCGATGCACTTTGTTGCGTGGTATCACTGGAGGGGATCTTGTCGCCAGAGGTACATCGATTCGTCTGACATTACATTGGTTACTAAATTGCATTTCTATTTGTTATTGGTAATCTTGCAGACATAATAGACAAATTTGCTTAAATAATGATAGAATATTGCGAATTTAGAAGGCTTCAGTTAGATTCAGTTATTCAAAATTATGATTAACTATATAATATATATGATTAGATGTATTCGAAATTACTACAGTCTTTAGAAAGCTTGGAAGTTATTCAGCATTTATTTTAGTGTTTAAGGAATAAACAGGGAAATTGTAATTAACTATAATCCAATTTGATAATATAGAGATAAGATTAAAAAAAAATACTTTTTCTTTCATAATCACTAAAAGACTAAATTAAAAAAAAATCTGATTAAAAACAGCGTAAAGTAATACTACTTCGTAAAGTAACTCATAATATTACAGGAGTAGTTTGTTATTAATATCATAATTCGAATAATATTATATTACTTAAGAGATTAATAATCAGATTTATTATGGATAGAATATCATGAAAATCCCTCAATCGAATATAAATATTTTATTTTCTGTGGAACAGAACTATCTTTGATGAAATTGGTAACATCAAAGCCAACTAGATTCAGTTTTAGAAATCAAGAATTCAGCCATTCTCATTATTCCAAATGGGGATTGTTCCCTTCAAAATTTAACAAGTCATTCGACTTACTTTTCTATCTAACTTTTAAAAAGGTTGGTTCGATGTGTGATCCCAATGCATAGGATGCCACTAAACGATTAAAACCACCACTGTAGTTCGTAATGCAATGTGAATGAATGATGAAATTCTTTGATGGTTTCCATATATTTCCTAATCGTAGTTGTGAACTGGAAATCGTTATTTTAGTTTAGTTCTGGCAAAGATTTTGACTAATCGTATGCCCAGCGGAAGAACAGCCATAAAATTTTTGATGCCTAAATAAGATGATCTCATATCTAGGAGCTATAAATAATATTCCACTAATTTAAGTAAAGAAATACTGATTTTAAATTAATTAATTCAACATGCTGATAGACGTGCAAATTATTCAAAAGGGAAAATGCATGCTCCTGGCTCAGCTCTTAGAGGTAGCCATGGGGACAAAATATTAGCACATTTTAAAGAAAAAATATCATGAAAGGGCGAGAAAATAATGCCCTACCCCGGCCGTTAATTATCTGAGTTACACCATTGTGTGCTAAATGATTTTTACATCACTGGGGTACTTTATAGGACTTAAAAGTAAAAGGTTATGCAATGATCACGCAAGACCGCCCAAATGCTGAAGTTCCTCAGAGGAAATATATTTCTGGTTAGAAGTTCACCACCCTCGAAGCCGAGAACTTTATAAAAAGGACATCGTGACCACCTTTTTACTTTCTCGTATCCGAAGTATAGAGAAAATATAGTAATCGGCGAAAAATTCGAACACCAGATTTTGATGAATCTGCGTTTTAGACCTCCCTGAGTTCGTGAAACGCATCTGTCTGTCTGTGATAAAGATAACTCAAAAACGCTTTGAGCTAGACGGCTAAAATTTGATATACAAGCTTAAAACCAAATTTGTAGATTTCTGTCAAATTTTGAGCAAACCGCGTTTAGAGGAATTCAGCCTGTCCGATGTTCGAGCATAAGTTAGCGCAATAATAGCAAAACGAAGGGAGCTAGATGGATAAAATTCGGTACACAGATTTAGTATCTTTAATCTGTACCTGTCAAATTTTGAGTGAAATCAGACAAGTGGTTTACCGTCTGTTGGTCTATACTTTCAGAAACATGCAAACGCGATAACTCAGAAACACAAGGACTTAAATATATCAAATGTGGTACGTGATTTTGTGGCTTTAAATATAGTTTTATGCCACATTTTTTGTTTCAGTCGGTTGGGAAGAGAGTGTCTGAAATCCATATTCGATTTTCGGATACTATTAACTGCATGCCAGGGAGTAACTGCCAAAATACTCGCTAAGGATCCCACGACAGATTGAATAAAAAGGTTAATAATTCGTAATTATTGTATGCCAATACCACACAAACAATTTTCTGGTGTTTTTTCTTACATTTATTAGAGAGTATACGAGAAAGGAGTATAGGAATATTTTAGTTCTTCTATATTTCCAGGGTTTTTAAACAGCTAAGCTCGGTACTCGATATTTAAAAATACTGAAAGACTCTAGAAGCATTTTTTGTCAACCGGTTTGCTGTTTTTTTAAAAAAATTAAATTACTTAAGGAATTAGAACTAATATAATTATAACAGGAAAAACATATTTGTTAGCTGATTATTAAAATCTAACGAAACAGGATTCAAGAAATGTATCATTTGAGTATAAAGGCAAAGAAGTCAGATTATAAAGGCAGTGAAAGAATTCTGAGTAAAAACAGCTGAAATTTATACTAATTTGATCATTCCACTGTCCAATATATTATAAAAGGAAGTGTTTGTGTACTTGCATATCAGCACTCTACAAGAAGCTGTTTCATTAAAATTTAAGAAGTTTAGAAAGTGCACCTCCAAGTGATTTCTTTTGATATTTTTATTAATTAAATATTAAATTAAAATTTAACGTCATCCCACCAAAACTTCTGAAAATATTACAGCATAAATTTTAATTTTTACATCATTTTATAATTAAAAAATTATCTTTTAAGTTACACCAATTTAATTACAATTTTAAACCCAAATTTCAATTATTTAAAAAAAAACTAATTTTGCTTAATTCTCAACAATATACGCTATTGGCGAAATGAAAATCAAATAATTTTTTGAAAGTAAAATATCACGAAGGGGCGAAAAAATAATGCTATTCCGCGGGCGCCATTTGCTCCAGCTAACACCACTTAATGTTGCATAAATCAAATATTTAAGGGTGTGATTTTTCTTCCATTGTTAAAAGTGTAATAATTATGTTAATTATCGAAGCATTTTACATGAAATACTAGAAAGTGAAAGTGCATTAACACAATAGATAAAGTGCAATTTGAAATAAAATTTCGAAACATTTAATATCACTAGGATGTCATGGGACTCGACTTCATTTAACAAACTCATTCTTTGTCGAAAAAGTTGAATATCAAGTCATGTAAAAAGAAATATTTAATTTAAATTAAATAGGACCAATTTTCCTATGACTCAGGTGGTTGCCACAGATAACTAATGTCAAAATCCGATTGAATATTATTCTATCAAACATAAAATGTAGACTCAATATTTTGACAGAAAACTGTTTTGTATCGTGAAAAAAAAAAAAAATGTTTTATTTTTAAAACAGAATGGTGAAGAGCATTCCGTAGATATGAAATATTCTCCTTGTCTTTTCGCTAAATACTCTCTATTAATAACAAACAAAAGAGTGCGCGTGGATGCAATTTTATTCTCCGCTTCGCATCGTCATAGTTGGCTTTATGAAGGTGACATAAACACACTAATGCCCTGCCTTTATGTGTCCCGCCCCATGACTGGCGCCAGGGGTATTTGTATCTCCTTCCTTCCATCTCGCTAAAGGCAACTGAACTAAAGTTATATGCTTAATGAATGCTACCAAGATCCTTCACTTTCTTGGATGCGATGGTGTCAATTCATGCTCTGCTACTAGTCAAATGCGTCAACTTTAATTTAGATTCCATTATGCAACATGCAAAAAGGACAAGTACAATATTTTTACGGCACAAGCGAAACATCGTATAACTAGACGATGCTTTTACGTTTGTCACGTTATAGAGGCACCATGTCAGTGGCGTTTGTCATCTCATTACTGAGTAATATTGTAAAAAATATTTTTCTCTTTCTTTCTCTTTATATGTATTCGTGTGTATAAGAGCGCGTGCGATAAATTTAAATTATTAATATTTTTTGAATTTAGTCTCCTTTCTATTCACTTAAATTCAAAGATAAAGAAAACTACTTTGTCTTTTACTAGCATTTTTTGAATTTATTCTTCTTTCTAATCACTTAAATTCAAACATAAAGAAAACTATTTCTTCTTTAACTTCAGAATTTCGTCAGCTTGTATCTTTCCTTTCGATTTTCAAGATCTATTTTCTGTAGCATTAAGCATATTATGTTGAACTATATTATCATGTGAAAATTGGATACCTAAAAGAATTTTAGGCTCTAATTTTTCAAGAAAAACTCCTCCACGAACATATATAAACTATAATCAAAATCTTACGCTGTTTTCTTCCATTTTAGTATCATAAAATGCTGACACGATGCGTCTTGGAATTTTTGGTCATGTTTGGACAAAGAAACTATAGTACCCTTTAAAAGTTGGACATTTGATTAGATAATAAAGCAAAAATAAACTTTTGATTTAAAGTCAGTGGTCTCTTGTTTATTCGCCAAAAAGAAAAGAAAAAAAAAAGACGACGAAAGAGAGAACAGCTTTTAATTTCCATGATCCCTGAATTCATTCCATGCAGTCAGATTTTAACATTTTCTTTATTTTAATGGCGCTAAATAAGTAAGTGATAAATCTGCATAATCTGCTACATTCCCTGTTAACCAAAGACACGATTTAAAAATGTGCTCTAAATAGATATTTATTTTTCTTTGTGCAAAATAATTTGCTTCTATCTGAATAATTTTCAGATTTGAAAATGACGAAAAATAATGAAAGAAAAAAAAGTCCCAAAGTCGACTAGAATAGTGAAATCATTTAAAAAGTACTTAACAAGCTCGAAATCGACAGTAATTAACATTTCTTGTAAGATGATGTCTAACCGAAAGGCATTAGAGTATTAGTATCCCAGATCTACAAATAATGCTTTGAAAAACTTACGCAATGACTTGTCTGAAGTATTGTTATTAACATTTTGAAGTTATGCCTGATACAAGTTATGCGGCAAAATGCATGCTAAAGCTTCATTTGGAATTGGTAGTGTTTCGAATGTTTTCAAAGCAAAGCACTTACATCTCGTATCCTCAAGGAGAGTAACTAGATTCCTGTGGATATTATCAAAACATTTTCCTATCCTAGTCTGTAAGTTATCAAAAGAAATCAGCTCCTCTACAATGTTACTATAAAAGTCACTTTCTGACATTGTATAACAAGACATAAAGGCAGCCACCCCTTTTTCTATCTATAGAATCCCCTCTTCCATCCCGTAGGGTATAAGGGGGGGGGAGTGATTGCAGAATGTTATCTTTCGAGTTGGCTGAACGCAGAATTGGCATGAATGTTCTATAATTATACAATAAAAACGGAGCTATTTACCAAGAATTCCAAACTCGCAGCTCGACAAATACGATATAAATGCAATAAAAGCTTCCGGAGAATATTTAAACTTAATTTTAAAAAAATTTCTGTTCAAATATAGTTATTAATCTTTATAAATATCGATATCCCATTAACAATATGCGAAAGAAATTTAAGGCTTACAAGATTTGCAAATTTTATATTTTTCTGGACAAATTTTCTTTCCTTTTTCATTAAATATGAATATTGCAGGCGAAATATGTAATGTTTTAATAGTGGAAATTGAGTGGAATTTCGATTTGAAAGAGAGATTTAGCAAAATGATGCCCGGAATTTTCCAAATTTTGGAAACAATAGAAAGCAGACATTTGATATCCTTTTTTCCCCCTATGTATTGATGTTTACATATATGTTACGGCCAAAGCCCGAAGACGGCATATATGTTACGGCCAAAGCCCAGTTAACGAATTGGCTGGCCAATTCGCGAACTGGCCAAGAGGTTTGGCCAAAGTCCGAAATACTTGCAATTAATATTGTATTCCCTACTTTGGCTGGCAATTTCGCGAAGTGGCCGGGAATCCTTGGCCAAAGCCCGATGTCATAATCTATACTTATAAATAAAGTTCAATGTGTGTTTGTGTGTGTTTGCGCGCGCGTGTGCGTGGGTGTGTTCGAGCTATCAGTCGAAACCGTTTGGCAAACAGTTATCAAATTTGGCATATATATACATTGGAGGTCGGAAATGTGCACCGTCGAGAGATTTTTAAAATTTTTTAATTAGAATTTTAATTAAAAACTAAGCGTAATTTCGGCGTTTTGTCGCTATAACCAGAAAATAATACAGCACAAAATAGATTTTTGTATCAAATTAAAGCTAAAAAAATTATCTTTTTAATGATGCCAATGTTTAGTTTATAAATTATGTTTAGATTTTTAACGAATTTTTCAAGAAATATTTTAATTATATTTTTCAATAATATATTTCGCTCAAAATAAAAATAAAATTTAATCTGCACGAGCAAGTCAAATAAAAAAAAAGCTTTTATCAACGTGTTGCCATCACATTGATAGAATTTTAAATTAAAAAATAAATCAACTATTATTGCAAATTTAATAAATAAAATTGTAATTTTCGGCAGGTGTCTGTATAAAATGAAAAAAAAATGAAATAAGATATTTTCTGAAAAGTAAAAGGAGAATAAGTTTTCTATGAGCTTTGACAATACCTATATTATTAATTCAATAAAATAATTTAATTTAAGGCAAACATAGTTTAATATATTTATAATCATTCTAATCAGCGGCCATCAGCTAATTTGAGGCATACATTTGTTAACAAAATGGTCTAAAGGAACTAAATAATTATATTTAATATAACTTTAGTCAATAAATGCTCCGATGAATCAGGAATTTTAAATTTTACATAGGTTCTCTGCCCTTTGAATCATATTTAACAAAATATTCTTGAGACACCAATATTTTAAATAAAAATTGTTGAACTCCAACCAACTAAATCAATCACTATAACTGACTGATTTATGAAATTTCAATATCACTCTCCTATAAAAACTGGCGATTTTAGACTACTTTCCCGACTGTCTCAATGAAGATACGTTTATCTTCTGCCAGGATTTCTCGACAGTGACTGGCCTGGATTATGAAAATATTGATTGTTCTAAAATTGATGTATAAAAACTTCATAAATCGGTCAGATTGATCGCAGAAGATAGAGACGTTTATTTATTTATTTAAAAGTTGAAGTGTCAAGAGTATTTCGCAGAATATGATTATTTGGGACCAAAAGACTGTAAAATTTAAAATTCGTAATTTTTTCATAAGTTTATTTATTGACTGAAATAAAATAAAATATTTTTATTTGCATCATTTAAATCTTTTGAAAGTAAAAAATTAATTTTACGAGGAATCAGAGAAATTTTTGTTGAATTATTCTTTAAGATATTATATAAATTATTCTGCAGTGCAGATATAATTTCACTGCCAAACGACTCTGATTTCAATTTTCATATTTAAAAAAAGACATGGTTCGCTACAATATAAAAAGCTTTTATATTGATTGCAGTTTAACATTTCCACTTTAATTTAAAGTAGAAATTTTATGGATACTGACAGAACATTAGAGAAAGTAGCAGAATGAACAGAACTGTTTAAGGCCTACATAAAAGTATGACTGGATCATATAACTACCTAAATAAGAAGCTTAAAAATATTTTGTAGAAAAAGCTACTAAATGAACAAGTTACATTAATTGAAAAAAATCATTAATACTGGCGAACCGGCTGGTCGCCAAAGGCGGCTAGTGGTAAATAAATTTAATGACATTTATGCATAAAATATAAATAAGGTCATGTTGTAGGTGAAATTCGACAGATGGCACCAGCAAAGAAATGTCTTTAAATGATATTAATAACAAAACTATATTTCCTTCATATTTGTTTTAATTAGCCCTTATATTTGCTATTTGTCTTTGCAAAAAAATTTCATATTTTTGAAGTGATATTTCGGGAGACAATGAGATCTTTAACATTAGGTCCATGGAGCAGAAAAGGACTGAGGATCCCCCTTAAAGGTAATTGAAAACTGAGTACTCAATTTGCCTTTGTATTCATACACGATACGCAACGCCTTTGCTCAAGATATAATTCGTTCTTTTTGACGGGCGCAAATCTAATCTTCACGCTATCATGTTGTTAAAGCATATACGTTCACTGAATAATTTCTATTATAGCTTTAATATGAGAACAGAATAACACGAGATCATATTTTTATAGATTACAAGCTTATTTTTAACTCAGAGGTGTCACTTATATTTGAACTCGTTTCTGAAACAATTGTACTTAAAAAAAAAACAATACACAGAAGTACTCATTCTTAAATACTTCCTTTTTAACAGTGTGTAAATATATTTACACATGTAAAGCTAATAGACTTACTTTTTGAATAGAAAGATATAGAATAAACAACCGCACATCCTGACTCGATCGATTTTGAGAATAATCTCTTTTTAAAATTGCTTTCCAAGAACGAAGAATGGTGGTAAAAATTATATCAAAAAGAATATATCAATTTTTTCTGTTTTAAATTATCTTTTTCTATGACGGGCTTTTCGAAATTTTCATAGTTTTTATGTACAATAAAGTATCGTTTATTTATCATAGTTTCGATACATTTGTAATCATTATAAACTTTTGGTACTCCGATCATAGAACACAAAGCTTCGGCGACACGTCGTTTTTCCCATCAGTTCGAGATAGCATTCAAAGAGTGCATAAACTGTTGCGGCAAGCAAGCAAACATTTTAGCACCTTCCATGCCACCACCTTCCATACCTCAAACAACGAACTCATTGTCCTATAGAATATATTGACTTCAGCGAAAGTGCAGCAATCCTATGCTCCTAAATAGTATAAAGTGGAAGTTTATTGAACCACGAACAGCTTGGTGGGGAGGATGGTGGGAACGACTAATAAGTCTAACCAAACGATGCCTTCAAAAATCATGTGGTCGCTCATTGCTAGATGAGGAAGCCTTAACTACAGCATTAGAGGGAACAGAAGCCTCACTTAACAGTAGACCTATGATTTATGAAAGTGGTGAGAATGATACAGAGGAAGCTTTGACCCCAGTTCATTTCCTAACTGGTCGAAAGTTGACCACTGTCACATCAGGATCTGAATATAAAAATAACAAATTCACAAATATTTGCAAGCAACAGCAAGTCTTATTGGATTAGATGGTTCAAAGAATATATGTTGGAATTACGTTCATAACATCAAGTACGAAACATCAAGCAATCGCCACGTATACGAGTAGAAGACTTGTCTACAAGAATATCTACGACCTCGACAAGCTCTCGTGGAGAAATTAATCGATGGTCGTGACGGAAAAATTCATATCTGCATCTTTCGTGTCGAAGGAAAAGAGATCATCCATCAAATTCAACTGGTCATATCTCTGGAGTTTGACCAGGGTGGGAGGATGGTGTGACAAGCAAGCAAGCTTTTTAGCATAATTATTTTTAACTTGATTGACATCACCCTTGTTATTATTATTATTCTTTTAATTAATTTTTTGACTTGTACCGTCTACGTATAATGAAGAAAATAAATGTATGTTATATTAATGTCTCTGAACAATGAACTAAGGTGCCGATATCATGACTTCAAAAGTATTCATGATTAATGAATTTGTAGAAGAAGAGAAATGGGAAGAAGTTATTTTACCTTTTTTTAAAGATTCAACGGATTTACCAAACTTGGTACATACATACCGTGGCGGGTGGGAATATATGCCTTCTAGCAATTTTTTGAAATTAAATTAGAATTTTAATTAATTAAAAATTAAGCCAAATTTTGGCAGTTTTCCTTGTTAAAGTTTGAATAAAATCTATTCAGAAGTTCATCTGTATCTTTGTCCCAAAGCAAATGAACATGATAACTTTAAAATTTAAAGAGCTAGATAGATAAAGATTTAGCCCTCAGTTTTAACATAGTGTACATCTGTATAGTGTACATCTGTATCAAAGAGTTGACCGTCTATTGAGAGCTACACTTGCATGCATGAAATCACTGTAATTCAAAAACGCAACGACTAAATGAAAATTGAATTAAGCATGTGATATTTTCACTAAAATTTTATTTATGTACCAAATTTTAGTCCTAATAGGAAGATAAAAAGAATCTAAAAGGCACGCACAATTTTCTTAGCTATTGATACTATAAGGCACACAACTCTCATATGCAGAAAAAAAGTTTTAAAAAATCTGAAAATTCATAGCGTTTACAGTCTTGCCCAAAGTCTATAATTTTTTTTAACTGGGAAGGGGAAAACAAACAATTTTAGTACAGGGTATGCGAGGAAGCATCAGGGAGATCATTCTCGCTGGGTAATTTTTTTTAATACAAAGCATATCGAGTGAAAACATCGTAATCGTCGAAAGCTAGATATTCCAGATTTTGAGAAATCTCTATATCTATGTATCTTTTCTTGTGGAAATTGGAATTATTAGTATCATTAAAAAAGATAATCATTTGAATTTTAAGATGGAGTAAATGTTATTTTTATGCTATAATACTTTCTGAAGTTTGACCAAAAAAATGTCGAAATTTTGAGGAATTTTTAATTAATTTTCTAAGCAAAATTTTCGAAAAAAGAACCTCTAAGAGTTTCACATTCTTACCAATTCAAAATTTAGTATAAATTCATACATAAGAAGCTATATACATGTTCCCATTTTTATCCATTTAACTCTTTATATATTATAGTCATTATGTTAACTTGCGTTCTGACAGCCAGGCAACCAGACTTCCTTTGAATGGATTTCATTCAAAATTTGACAGACATCTATAGATATCTGCAAATTTGGTGTAAAAACCGCACACCAAATTTGTATTTTTTTTAAAAATCTCGAAGCACTTTTGAGTTATCGAGTCCAAACAGACAGAAACAATTTTAAAACTGTATTTTTTTTTTCAAATTCAATTAGATCTGAAACATGGAGAACTAATAAAAAATTCAAGCTCGAATATTTTAACTGTTACAATACTTTCTCTTTGTACACTTCGTACACGAAAAAGTAAAATGATAGTTGATACTCTATCCACAAACATTTTTATAGATAACCTCCAATCAATCAGTTTAAATTATTGATTAATATATAAAAAAATTTAATTTGGCAAAAATTGTTGTCTTAAGCATTTCTTTCAAAATCTCCCATAAAAAATATAGAGAGGAAAGAGGGTAGCTGCAAATTTATTGCTTATTCACATACACAGCAAATCTGGAGTTGAAAAAGTTTAGATAATGATAATAATTTTAAAAAAATGTTGCCATTCAGTGTAAGAAAGAATTCATGTCAAAAATGCACACCAAACAATGTTTACGCATTAGGAAACTTTCGTAATATTATCGTGCTAAAAACGACCAAACAGCAAACATCGTTAAAAAGCTGCACGTAAAAGGTTTACATCAAGAGTTGCTGTTTTCGATAACACTAACGGATGATTCAAGGCTTTTCAGAATTTCCGATAATAATTGATAATGGGCCTATCTTGGAACAGATTACAGCAACGATTCGTGGCTAACAGAAAGTGGTTGTGAACGATAGCTGCGGATCAATAATGGGTTTTTCAACGAAGAGCTTTTCATCCACCGATGAAATGCAGTTGAAATGTTATATAATGAATGCTGTTTTTGCTTAACTTTGCAAAACAGCGTTTCTAATCGTTAAAAACAATCAACAGGAAATTAGCTGAAATTAAATACAAATATTTTTAAAAGGGAAATATTTTATTATTAATTTTTAATTTAGAATTTTTCTCCTATTATAAAAGAAAATTTCATTTCATTTTTTAAACAAGTTATTCTCAACCTTTTAGATATAAGTTATCTAAAAGGGTATCTAAAGGTTAATATCTCTATTCAAAATTTTCCTGTCAGTTTTAGTTCCTTGCATCTTACTAATAATTCTGGTTGAAATTTGACCTCCTAATAATAAAACTGAATTGCTAATAAAATCCTTATCAAAGTGTATCCGCGAATATTTATTATCAGAGTTAAGCAACTATACAGGAAAAAGACATTTCGGCTTGTATTGGAATTGTAACTTTATCGAAATAATAACGATAAAATTATCAAGAAAACAAATATCTCATAATCTAGTTGACATAAAGGTGGGTTTACACTTGGCCAGTTATAAGACGACCAGTAGGCAGCGCATGCGCTGACAGGCTGAAAAATGCTGTTTGGTCCATGACAAATATTTGTCTTTTCTGGGATAGCAACATGCCGCTGTATTGTATTTTTTTTCTTACTGCGCATGCGTTTGTAGAATTTGGCATAAAAAATGGATCATAGAGTAATTCCCATATTTTTTGCTCTTTGCTCTTTCTTATGCGAGGTTATGTTTTTTTTTTTCATTTTATTTGCCAGTTTTTTCTATAGTTTTTCAAATTTAGGTATGTTGATCTTTTATTTTATTTTACCATGTTTCTTTGTGTAAATATCCATCATTTTCATACTATACATAGAGAAAAACAAAAATTCAGGGACGCCAAAACGATAATTTATAGCCAAGCATGGAATGCCTGAATCTATCTTATGAAATTGTAACAAACATAAATCAGTCCCTTTCTGCTCATGCGTTGTCTTATTGGCCGTCTTACAGCTGGGCGAGTGTAAACCCACCTTAACAATCATTTATGAAGACATCACACGGCACTGGATTCATAGCATTCCTCTTCAGTAATGGATCAAAGTTCTGAAGTTCAGGATAAATACCTCACATTTTGTTAAACATTATTTCAAAATTATTTCCACAATTATTATGCAATGACTTTTACATATTATTAATTTGAATATATTCATTATTATTAATTTCTGAAGATAATTTTTTTCTAAACATTATGGGGATAACTAATTGCAAAGCAACTAGGAAAGAAGAACATAAATGCCCCGGTTGCCAGTCCTACAGGGCGTCATTGAGGCAAAACATGAATGCATTCTTAACAGGTTTTTGAAATAAAATTGTCTTGGGGGAGAATAACGCCTTTTCCCGGTTGCCATCTATATTTATTAAGCCGATGATAACAAATGGAAAGAAAAAAATGTCTCTGCACTTGTTACCTTCGCTATGTCACTAAGAATAGCCCATTATTAAACACACACACACACACACACACACACACACACACACACGGTCCTTAAAGTAGATACTTTAGTCTGTAGGGGCATTTGGTAGCTATGACATTCCATAAATCGGGTAAAACATTAGATAACTCTCTTTTCTGCCACCGAGTTTTTCCCCATTCTATCTTTGATAGATTTATTAATTATTTGCAAAATTAAAACAACTAATAATTCAATTCAAACATTAAAATAATTGGGAATTCGTACCTCACCAGTATCTCTCTATAATCTACCCTCGTCAAGACTGTGCACGTTCATTTCATAGAATTCTGTCAGCAGCCATTGATTGTCTCATACTCTTATTTGTTTCGTAAATTTCTAGCCTTGTGTTTTGTTTCTGATTAATAAAGAATGTTCTAATTTGGTTTGTATTAAATAAGAAGATTAGCATTGACTATATATTTTTGCAACTCGTATGATTTCTTTGTTTTTTTTTTTCTCTTTCTGGTAGAAGCAAATTTCAAAACTATGCTTAATTTTTGAGTGACAAGGTTTTGGAAACTACATCTGAAATTTTTTTCTTACATATTCAACTTTCATATCAAGAGAATTTTGATTATTATGTTCTTAAATTTTTTAAATTAAACCTGCTCCTTGCCCTTTTGGTAAGATAAAAGCTGTACTCACACTTTATCAAATTCAATTAGTTTATTTGCTTTTGTTATTACTATAAAGTAACAAATATCCCTATAAAAAATGACGGTCTTCAATGACAAGATTGATTTAAGTATATATATATATATATATATATATATATATATATAT
>JAPMOR010037879.1:130341-163435 GCA_026543865.1 Argiope aurantia | reverse complement strand
AAGCTATTCTTCTTGACGGGGTTTTCATTTTATCATTATATTTCCTTTCTTTTTCTTTAGAAGATAAAAACAAAAATATCTGGAAAATTTTATTCTTGGTGATACAAAAAAATAACAAGAATATCCATAAAATAACATTTCCTGTTTGGAGTTATATAATAATAAAATTAATGAACAGAATGAAAGTAAATTTCTTATGCAGATTGTGGAATTTCATTTGCCAATTTTCGAGCGTTTTCAAACCTGATTGATAAATATTTGTAAAATTCAGATGTTCCAATTTTACAGTGTTTTTAATTGAAATCTGAACGTCAGTCAATTTTGATTAATTCTGTTTACTCCAGAGTATTATTCTGATTTCGGTTTCTAGAATATTAATCGTTGATGGGGTAGTGACGAGAGAAATGGTGTACTGATATAACATAACTAGTAATCAGTCATTGGCAAATGTTGTGGTTCATCATAAATAATTTTATGTTATTAGGAAAACTAAGCTACAATTTTTTTTAATAATCTTGAGCTGCAAAAATGTTAGCAATGGGTCTCGAGCTTGACATCCTTGTTTATGCAGATAAAGATAAAATCAGAACAATGAAAATATAATATTAATATTGATCAATAAAAGGGCACTTTTTGTCAGTTTCGTATTTTTTGTCATTCATTTCTGCATGAGTACTTTTTATCACTCTCCTCTTAATGAAATTTTGTATAATTCATTTATACAAAATTAATTATTAATATAATTCTTCCGTTTGCAATTATTGATCTTAATATTTATTATTGATTTCCGACAACATCAAAATATCCTTTATTAATGACATATGTTGTCATTATTTGACACAAATTTTCATATCAGTTTTTTTAACGCATTTTTTGGAAAAATTGTTTTTCACGGCTTGAATAATCTGTAAATGAAATTTGGTTTCATTCTCTTCATTAGATTTAGTTGTAGATGACTCTAAATGGAGAAAACAATTTTATAATCATCCTGCATATCATATTCTTTTTTTTGTTTATTACATAAATGATAAATTAGAATCCAGATTATAATTATTGAAGATGTATTTTTAATAACTGAAGATATTTCTTTTTCTATACCAGATATTTTTCTATATCAGATTTCTAGATCAGATACAGAATAAAATATACAAAACCTGGAAAAGACCGTTTTTGTTCAATGAAGGTGTTATAAAAACAATGCCTATAGACAAATAAATGAAACTACCTGAAAAAATTACATAAGTGTAAGAAAAAAGTGTTGTGCTGATATCTAAACGAGCAACATGCTTGTAATTATATAAATGATTAATCAATGAATGTCCTCTAGAATTCTCTAAAACAACTGATAGGCAGTTAAAAAAAATCAATATAGTCACAAGTCAAAATATAAATAGAATATCGAACTATCTAATAAAAGTTTTATGAAAGCAGACATAAATATATTTCATTACTCCACGACAGTTTTTTTCTTCTTCATATGCAGGATTGTCTCAAAACCTATTTATGGAAAAATCGAAGTTTAATTTCTTCGTAATTACAATATTCTTTCTCTGTATACAACTTGTACAGGGAGACTAAATATTATTAGTACTTTAAGTTATATGTTTTGAATTTATTGGAGGTTACTTTGCACTAATTGATATTCCAAACAGTCATTTTAGGACCAGTCCCCTCTCGAAGATATTATCGCATAAGCATCTTATAAAATGACTTATTAACATTTTTATATTATCCTGAACTATTGTCAAAGAATTAGAAATTAAGTAAGTTCTTTTAAAATGATACGTGGTAAAGAATCTACAATGATGTAAAATAATTCAGCTGGAATTAATCGAGGACATTTAAGCAGATAATCAGTTTTAATTTCACTTGAAAGTTTCACTTATCAATTTTCTTTTTAAATTTAATTATTGTTCGAAAAGGTTTTAGCAGAAGATAAAGAGAAAATAAAAACGCGAAAACATTCCATAATATAAGTGAAAAGCTGATAGAGAGCAATTTGTGTAAAGGATGGAAATACAACAAGTTTTAAAATAACTCATTAAATTCTATTTGAATCATTATATTTCTCAACTTAACCTCATTCTTTTAAAAATAGGAATAAATCAAAATAAGATTTTTCACCTGGTGTAATTTTTAGATTAAAAGTTTGAAAAATATTTTAAATGAAATCTATTTGGTAAAAAGAGTCATTTAAAATATGACAAATTGTTAATGATCTCCTGCAATCATTTTATTCCATTTTCCCTGAGATAAGTATCATAAATATTTATAGGCCATATTTTTATGGTTAGTGTCCAGCCTTAGACAAAATAACGGCATAACACAGACTCGTTGAACACAGAGTAATGGCATGGGATTTTCTTTGTTTGAGATCTAGTATATCAGTCTCAAGCTAACACTGTAGAAATGGAGAAGATTGAAATTTAAGTGACAGAAAGAAAAGTAATTTCTTGAAGAATGTAAAATTATATCAAAAATTGGAGCAAAAATGTGGCCAGAATAAAGAAACTGTGATGTTCTTTTTATCTTACCTCTTACCCCAACTCTTATTCCGTATCATCTTTCTTACGAAAACACAGCAATCTTATTCTTACTGTGTAAATAACTGCTTGGATCAATTAAATTGATGGAAATCTATAAAGGCAAAAATCTGCCTGCCAGTCTGTCCCATGAACAAAGGGCAGTAAGCTACACCAAATCTATGCATGTCATTCTGGGGTTCATTTCTAGTTTAACGGTTCTATTTTCAAAAGTAATCAATAAAGGCAGAAAATATATGTATCTTCCCACCAGTTAACTCTAAGAATTTCTTCGAAACAACCAGCAATAACCACATATATGCAGGTTTTTCTGGGGTCCATTTCTAGGATCACTGTTTTATTTTCAATCTTCAATAGTGATTATTTCTAAAGATATTTTATTAAATTATGGAAAGGATGCTTAGGAAAGGGTTCAAGCTAAATGAATATGTTTTATTCATTGATATCATCAAAAAAGAAAAAAAAAATTCAACCGAGACTTTTGATGATCAATATGTCCCAGTTTCCGAGAAATCTACTTATGCCGAATGACTTACCATTTTCATTCAAACAATAGCAACATCCTTTACAATTTCATTCGCTGTTGCAATCAGAATTGTGCAAGGACATGCGGTTGGATTTGACTGATATGAGTACGGGATGTGGGAATGTCTAGTGTGAAAGATCTCTCAACTCTGTTCCATCATGACCAAAGACCAATAAGAGACTAAAGATATAATATGTAAATATAGTCTTGAAAAAAAAGTTATGATTACACAACTTAAAAAATTAAATCTAATGGATGAAAAATGAATTTGAATTTATCCGGAATGAAACTGGTTGTAAAACTACCATATCTGCCCAAATTTTGCTGACAGTGATTATTTTTGAAATTAAAATTTTCATACTATAAGGAAATATCCTTCGAAAAGGAATTATATTCGTTCTTAATCATATCTACTTGCAAACGATTTAATATTTATCAAGAAAATTGATAAAAGTAAATCTATAATTTACTTTCATCGATAAAAAATTTAAAGGCTGAGGTGAAGCTCAAAATCTATGTTATCTCTTAAGAGAATTTGAACTCAAAATCTATGTTATCCCTTAACTGAGTTTAAAATCAAAATCTATGTTACCCCTTAACTGTTTTGTTTTCTCTATTATCTAATTAAATGACAGTCTTGACGCTTTTATAGATAATGTATAATATTTGTATATTGAATTATAGTGCCTTTCAATAATTGTATTTCAGTCTACATGTTTAAGAGGCGATAATATGATATATGTATAACGCATGGACACGTTTAAAAGAAAAAAGAATTTTTCCCAACGCACTTCTGGTCAGATTTTTGGGGACCAAGATTTCAAAAAGTTGGGCTGTCTCGACAAAGATTTTTTAAGGAATTTATTTTTGATAAAAAAAAGAGTTTCCATTAACTTATTAATAATTTCATCAGATATATGAACGACTTCATAAAATACAAATAGCTATGATATTTAATAAAAAATACAATTTTTGTAAGAAAAGATTTAATACTAATTTACTATATTAAAAGCCATTAAACCCTTTTTTTTTCATGCAAGTATTTCTCTAAGATGTCTAGATGCATTTTGATCTCAGAAATGAATGATATTGAGCAAGAAATAAAATGCTATTCTTTGCCACATAAAAACTCTTACAGTAAGAATTGATTGTTTCATTGTATGGTAACCTTGATTTTTGTCACAACTCATCAATCATTTTCCTGATGATAGTCAGGAGACGTGGAAGTTAATAAAGAAGAGTAGAGTCCGAAACCGATATAAAGTATTTTTTGCTAACAGAGTCACAATATATCGTAGAATATAGGCCAGTTTTTCGAAGATGCCAGATAATTTAAATTTATATTTATAGAAATTTTTTTAGCGTTTTAGACATTTCAAAACTTATTTTAAGCAGTTATAATTAAGAAGTTTTGACCAAGTCCAGAAAAATGGTTCAATTTTCGTTCGAATTAAATCTTGTGCCAATGGAAATAAAAAAGAGGTTTTAATACATAGTACATTGAATAAATAATCGAAGCATGGTTTAAGGTTATAACCATGCTTCGATTAACATAAGTTATAATCTATTTAGAGAAGATTGCTTTTACCAAAAATGACTGAATTAAGTTCTGTAGGGGCCTAAAGAAATGTAAATTTCAGCCCACTTTCCTTTTCCAAAACAAGATATTATCATTTTATGAAATATAATATACAAAATAAGAAGTTTTTAATAAAAAAAATTTGATGATACATTAAAATAATAAAACATTCAATTGCGAATGACTTTAGACAGTTACTTCATTTTCTTGCTTATGAAAAAAAGGTTTTAGTTTGAAAGCAATTTAAACAAAATAGTGAAAAAAATTACAGTTTTTTTAACACTTTATGAATACTTAAGTGCAAAATTTTCCAGGACTTGTAAAGTAAAACAATGACTAAACTGATCTGTAAACGATTTTGGAAATATGAAAAGAAGGACAATGCTATGAAATTTAAACGATATTTGAATTTAATTGGAATATAATAAAAAAATTCTTGGAAATACAACAAAATTTTTTTGAGACCTTTAGGCAGTTGCCTTTTTTCCCCCCTGTTTTCCTAACACAGCTTTATGATTCCTTGACATACATATCCCATTGGCAATGTCATTTTTGGTGATATTGATAATGTCTTTGTTTTCATACTATCTTTCATTTCGTTCCTGAAATAATAAAATTGAAAGGAAGATTGTCTTAAATTAAAACAAAATGACTCAAATAATACCTGCAATATTCAGAATTTTAAAAAGAAATTCAATTCAGAATTGAAATACGATAGATGTTTTTCATTAATTTACGGACAATGTTTTAATCACTTGAGATGCCATAAATTGTATAGTACTTTTAGACCCGGCTTAAAGTATTTAGCGTCTTTCTAGATGCCAAAATTAGCTTCAAGCTACCTTATATTGTTATCCGCTCAATATAAAGCATAACCTGCAATGATATGAGATCAACCTAAAATAAAATTGTGATAAAGATAACACAGCTTCTGCCTAGTCAAGTAAATCTCATAGTAGTAGCACAGAGACGCGGTTTGATTACAATCTCATTTTTAGTGAAGAAAGGGGTGATGATAATAAAGTAAACAATAGAAATTTAGATTTATGTTTATTTCATCCCTGATGGATCTGTACAGAGGCCATTGAGAAGATATTGATGGCTACTCTCCGATGAAGGAATGACAGTTTCGACACCATATCAGATATATTATTGTTGTGGCCCTCCTCAGGAGACCACCAAAGCTCATTTAATGGTAATAAAATTGAATCTAGAGGTAGGTTTACATAAAGCTAGTTTTGGTATCGGCAGTATGCTGCGCATGCTCTGAAAGAGAGGTTAAAACAAGTACTAAGAGACAATTAAATGAAGTTTTTTTCCCCGTCTTTTCTTTCTTCCGTGTATACGTGATCTTACTGATGGTGAGACTTATAAATCCATTCAGACTGCAATGACCTTTTGGAAACCGCATGATTCAGAAACAAGTGATCATAATGCAAAACTATTTCGAAATCAAGGAGTTTCTTCTGCTGAACGCTCGAAATGAGAGCTAAATCCCAGCAGTCCTGTCTTGGAACGTTTTCTGTGGAATGGTACATTTTCTTATCTGAATTTTGCCAATATTTAAGTCATTTTTGATTTGTAATGCCAAAAAGTACTGCGATCTTCAAAAAATTTGGTCTTGGGATTTTGGTGAACCTCCACTTTTAGACTTCCTTCAGATGAAAAAATATTTTTTTTTAAAATGGCGTTTGTATTTGTCTTTCTGTATGTATGAAAATACGAAACTTCAAAAACATAATATGATAAATGGAAACAAGTTTATATGTCCTCTTTATAACTATATAGTACATTTCTACCTTATTTTTTATACGTCCATATTTAATTTTGAGTTAAATCAGTCAACAGAAAATAACGCCTGACTCATTTTTATATCCATTTTTCGTCACAGTCATTTGAAATTCATAAAATTGTCTAAGATTACTTCCCCACGTTTACAGCCTTTCAAGGCGAATGAAAATTATAAATATATTTTTAATTAATGCATTCATTTACCATTTAAGCTCTAGGAAATCTTTTATGCATGTAATTTCTACATCTCTAATACAAAATGTGTTTAATCCAGAGAGAAGTAAAACATAAAAATTCGTCCAAAGCAGGATTTTTTTTTGAAATTATAGTCATTTCTTCTAATATACTTCGTATACAAGAATTTAAAAATGAGCATGTCTTAAAACAAATAAACCAGCTAGAATTTAAGTACTACGTAATATATGAACTTTTGCTGTCGTTCATTTGCCTATTAATTTCTGTTTCACACACATTCGCCACATTTCAACTAACTTACTTAGCTTTGTTTGGAGATCAATACACTTCCTCAATGACTTTCAACATTTTCCTTGTGATATGATTCGGTTTTCTTCGGTTCAGCCTGCTACTTTCCGGTGTTACGTAATTTACTCAGCTTCAAGGTGAAGAAGCTGATGTTGGTGAGTTAATTCTGCTATTTTTGTCTTACAAATTCTAATTTTATTCTGATCTAACGCTCTTTCAACCTGGAAGACAGATAGCGTTACTTCATGATTAAAATATCAAATACGTAAAGGAAGGAGAAATAAACGAGGAAAAAATCATAATTAACATATTTGCGAAATAAAATCATGTGATGAAGCATCAACTTCATAGCCTATAATGGGTGAATATCTTTATAGCTAGTCATTGTAACAACATATAATAAACATTTTAATAAATTTAATATAAAATGGTCATATTTTCGAATTTCTAACCGTAGATAATTATGATAATCATGGTAAGATTAAATTATATTATTTCAAAACATATTAATTCCTTGTAACGGAAATAGTCCATACGGATTTTTTTTAGTTTCTTCAATTTTTTTTTATGAATATATGCAAGTCAGACATCAGTTCATTCCAAATGAAGGTGATCGAGAAACAGATCAATTTATATATGTGGGCAAAATGTATTGAATCTTTAGAAATTGGAGGTTTTTTACTTAATCCATTGCACTTCTATGTTCAGCCTGACAGCCATTGTGCAGGATGCATCATTTTTACATTCTTTTTTGGATAATGATTATAATAAAAGTCATCTAATAACGAAAATTTTCACCTTAATTTGTAACTCATAACTATAGCTCAAATTTCTAAGCACTAAAAGGAATATTTATACTCACAGATGTATAATGCATCTCATTAATATATGGAGTGAAAAATGTTATCAAATGTTTCCTATCCAGCTCTAATAAAACTTTCTATTTCGTAAATGGAAAATATTTACATTTTTGGAATCCATTAACAATATAAATAGTTATTTATATTTACAAAAGGAAATAATTTTTTTTGTAAAATTCTAACATTGCTGACTCTTATTTGGAATGCATTATTGTTGTTGCACACTAGACTTCCTCTAAAGTAGGAAGAAGGGCACAATAGAAATGTCAGAAGTCATAAAAAAGGCATTGATTTTGCCATTTTACGTAATATAATGAGAAACTATTGCAGGCATCCAATTTATTAATGCACAAAATGGCCATAAAATAACCTTAATTGAAGGCATGTGCAGATAAAATTAATGAAAGGTTATGAAATCAAATTTCATAAACATGCTATAAAAGGCATTTGGAAAAGATTTTCTCATACAAATTTAGCCTCAAAAGTGGCTGACACGAGAGAATATGGTGCTGTAGGAACCGAGTAAAGCTCAGTAATTGTAATGAATGCTTGGGAAATGGATTATGCAAAATTGTATTAATGTTTGAATGATAAAAAGAATGTACATACATAAATGAATGACACATAAAATAAAACAGAGAATTTTTTTTTTGTTAGTTAATATTTGAATCCCCTGGCACAAGTGAAATATTTCACTATGTTGGCATTTCATTTAAAGAACATTCAGTATTTTTTCACTTTCTCGTATACGGAGTATACAAATAGAAAATACTGTAATCGTCGAAAAATTCGAACTCGAGATTTTGATGAATCTTACGTTTTAAATCTTCATGACACTGAAAAACAAACTCATTTTTTGAAATTACGTCTATCTCTCTGTATATGTGCTGCGATAACTCAAAAGCGTAATAATTTTGATAAATGAAATTTCGTAGTTTTATTATCTAAAAGAATTGACCTCTATCTAAATTTGAATCAGTTTTGTCAGAGGATTGATTGTCTGTCAATCTCTATATCTTTTGCATGCATGTAAACATGGCAATGCAAAAACGTGATAACATAAATAAATAATTTTTTTATGTATTCTTGTGACTGCATTAGCAGTTCTATGAATCTATTAAATTTTGATTTTAATCTGTTTCTTAAAAAAAGGCTTCCAAGAGTATATTCGGTGTTCTATACGATACTGAGAAACACACAACTCACAAATTCGGAAAGATGAAAATAAAAATCGAAACACTTGACCTTTCTTAAGGTCCACATTTTATTCGTGAGTAGAAAAGA
Organism: Argiope aurantia; assembly: GCA_026543865.1. Lineage (NCBI taxonomy): Eukaryota > Metazoa > Arthropoda > Arachnida > Araneae > Araneidae > Argiope > Argiope aurantia. The sequence goes on along the minus strand of JAPMOR010037879.1, from coordinate 154,369 downwards.
TAACTTCTTCATTAGAGAACAGGCCAGAAAGTTTAAAGGAGACCACTCACGCTGGTTTTATAAGGAACTCACCTCTGCATACCTTTCACAATCTGCTAAAATTTGGTTTCATTTCGTTAAGATTTAGTTACAGATTTTTTCAAATATGAAATGTTATCTTATAGTCACTTTGTACTTTTCTTGCAATGCTTTGAAATATAAGCTAAAGAATACACTTAAAAGAAATGTAAATTTCCGAGATAGGAGTTTTTAAAATAAAAGCGAAAATAAAATGCTACTTTATTTCTCTCTCTCTCTCTCTCTCTCTCTCTCTCTCACACACACACACACACACACACACACACAGGAAAATATACTGTAATCGTCGGGGCATTCCACTTCGAGATTCTAATAATTTCTCTGTGCATCCCTATTTCCGAATCAATAAATTAAAGCCCTTTTCAAATTTATGCTAGAGTTTGGGTGAGGTGATAATTTGCTTATGAACAATACTATAAATAAAAACGCAACAAATTGATTGATGTATCTGCTCTCTAAACCAAAATTTTAAATTTATACAAAAGTTTAAAGTGAAATACTTTTAAAAAATGTCATCTGTTCGTTTGTGCTCATGTAAATACAATAATTATACTAGCGGGTATGGTCTAACAGAAAATTTCTCGCATATTTCCAAATGAGGTATTATGCTGGCATAAAAATTATAGTGTTTTATGCACTACTCCCCACTTTCACCCACGAATACTTAGATTTTTATATTCATAATCCAACAGGTGAGCACTTTCTGCTTCGTTACGTAATAAAAAACACTAACAGAATATTCCTTTTAAATTTCCGATTAGCTTCAAAAAGTAATTTAGCATAAAATTGCAATTTGAGTAACAAGATCACACTAAATTTCCTTTATTTAAGTTATTGCGTTTTGAGTTGTCGTCTTTACATAATGCCTTAGAAATTACAGATTGATGTACTGTCAATTCTCAGACAAATCTGGTTCAGCATTTGTCATGATCTATACTGCCGATGATAAAACTGTGTATCAAATTTTATCTATCAATTTATTTACGTTTCATAGTTAAAGTGTTCACTCGATATTCCTACTCGTACAACCGAAGAGACAGACTTTCTCTGAACGGAGTTCATTCAAAATTTGTCAGACATTTAGAGTTCAGATCACAAATCAAATTTAATCCGTCTATCTCAAAGCGCTGTTGAGTTATCACAGACAAGCTCAAGCGTTGCCACAGGCAAACAAAATAATACCTAAAATATGTTTTTCGAACTCGGGAATGTCTGAAACAAGGAAACAATCATTTCAACCGAAAGTAATTTATTCTTTTTTTATAATATTAAAAGGCTAAACAGAAAATGTGCAATATTGTGCAATTATACTATAAAATGGGAGGTGGGGGACCCATTTCTTCTTCTTTTTTTAGACCTTAAAAAATTATTTGACCAATGTTAACTTTTAATTTTGTAAGTTCTGCTCTAAAATGTAAAATAATCCATACTATAATATTTAATGGAATTGGGAAGTTCTCTGTAATGAAAGCCATTAAAATTTGAGCTATCCATAAAGAGGATGCCTTCCAAGATTCTAAAATTATACTTGATAAAAAAGTTAACTTACAGAAATAATGAGCCGTTTTTATAAAATAGCGTTTAAATATTTAGTTTTTTTTCTCTTTTCGCTTCAATTCGCTTTCAGATAGTAAATCTAAAATGTATCGCTAAACGATTATCTGTAAGCTTATAACCATAAATCGATGCAGTTAGAAAAAAGAATTCTGTATAAATTTATTCAAAAATTAGAATACACCGGTGGTTATCAAAATAATGGAAACATCAAAATGAATACAAAAATATTTATTAAAAAGGCGTAGGGCCACTTTGGCATGTAGTGCAACTTGGATTCGTCTAGGATCGATTGGGGTAACAGAAAACTACGACGCGGTTGACAATACCGTAACAGATTCACCACCATGCCTGACAGTTGGAGGAAGACAATCACGATCATACGCTTGTATAGGTGTCCTCCAAACATATACTCATCATATTGTAGTGAAAAGTGTGAAAAATGATTTATCTAACAATATAATTGTCTTCCACTTATCCGTCCACCAGGTTTTGTGGTTATGGCACTGTTGTAGATGGTGTTTGGTATTAATATCTGTGACGAATGGCTTGGGAATATATGCCCTGCCGTAAATGTTTTGTTTATAAAAGATTTCTGTTTATAATCATAAATATAATTATTGATACTGTAAATCCAGATGCTGATTGAGTTCTGCGGTCATCTTAGCTGCCATTGTTTACTTTACAGACATTACAATCCGCTTCGATACCCGTCAATCTCTTTCACTCAACTTCTCCTTCCGTCTACTAATTTGCATTGCCGAGTTTGTCTTGCCACTCTTTGTGTACTATGTCATGGCATTAGACACCATGGCATTGGGATGTTTCGGTCATTGTTGTTCCCGCTAATGAGGCTCCTACAATTCGGCCTCTTTGAAAGTCTGTGAGGTCTGATATTTTATGTTTTTGACGATATATTTGAAAATGTATATTATTTCACTAAAACTACTTCATACTATCATGTTATATACTTTTTATATTAAAATAACTAATAGCTAGGATTATATTTTAATTCTTACGTAGTGCAGTTTTAAATGTCACTTTTATTTACAGATAGATGTTTCCATTGTTTCAATTATCACCTATACGTGAGTCAATATTCAATAGTTACAGTAAACTTATTTCCATTTTAATAGAATTATAATAAAAAAATTTTAATGAAAAAAAATGAAAATTAATTCAAGTTATCATGTGAGTACATTTTTATTTTGCAATATAATACATATTTTGCAATTTTGCTGAGAGTTGGATTTTTAAACCATAGTTAGCTACAAGAAATGGATTGATGAATCGGATAACCCCAAATATTTCGAAAAAAGTAACTTTATCTTCATGTAATAACTTTTTTGAGATAAAATGTGGGTATTTTTCTGGTATAAAATCCTTTTGTATGAAAAACTACGTCGCTGTCTTCTGTAGAGTTAAATAATCTAATTAGAGTTAAAAGTAGATGGTTATAATTCACAATCTAATTTCAAGTGTTCTTCACAATCTAATTTCAAAAGTTTTAAATATCAAAAAGTGGATTTATTTTTGATATTTAAAACTTTTGATTTAATATAGTCGATAATTTCCAATAACTTATGTTCTTCATATTCGGCCAATTGTTTTCAACATTCGTCTGAATTCTAATGAATATCAGGTTTTCACATGCTAAAAAAATATTGAAAACTCTGCAACTTGAAAGCATAAAAAAAATCTGATATTTATAATCATAAATCACATTTTAAAACGTACTACAACCCCGAAATAATTAAAAAGAGGCATAATATGCACATAATTCTTGTAATTATTATAATGTAAAATTTCATACGAATGCAATAAAAATAATTTTACACACACACACACACACATATATATACACACACACATACACACACACACATATAATGAAATTTTAAAAAAAGGATATTTTGAAAAAAAATGTACATTTTTGTAGTAGAAACTCTTTTTAAACAAATTTTTAAAAATTGGTTTTGAGTTTTCAGGTTTTTAAGCATAATAAATTCCCATAATTGACTAAATTTTCCCTATTTTCTAAGATAAAATAGAAAAAATTTTTTATTGGAGTAAAAACCGCCTTGATTCCTTTAAAAAAAGTAGCACTCTTCGGATTGGATTAAAAGCGCCAACAACTCTCAACTACTATTTCGGATTAATTCACAAAGAAAAGGAAAGAAAGACATTAGTCTCAAAGAATTATCGGCATAAATTTAGCACACTCTGTTTCTCTCCAATACGCATCAAATAATCTTTTTCCCATGTCTAACCTGAAAGCATTTAAGACATTACTAATCCTTCGAAAAATGTATTCCCATCTTCTTAAAGCCCTTATTCCGAAAGCGCGAAGCTATGCATTCATCTTACAACGTTGTTATTATTGATCACAATAGATTTAACAGTATTTCCGGATGTCACTTTATTTAATAATATTTAATACAAATGTTTTAGTTCTTAAGTATTTAGAGAGTGTGAGAGAAATACAAATCTTTTCGAGTTTCTTAAAGACGTGGCTTTATTTCTCGTTTCTTATAAAAGGAAGTGTTTGTTCGAGTCTGCGTATCTATTGGCACTCTACAGAACAAAACTATCGGCATAGATAATTTAAAAAGTAATAATGTGCAAATCGAAGGGATTTTTTAAATTTTTAACTGTTTAAAGATTAAAGGGAATATTATCGTTTTTTAACCATAAAAATATCGCTACATAAAACCAATTTTTATATTATTTTGAACTTTAAAAATATTTTGTTCTTAATGATGTAATGTAATTGGCGTGTTTTTTTTTCTTCTGAATTTTGAAAATTTTTAATGATTTTCTACAATAGATATCATTGTTGCAATGAAATTGAAATAGTTTTCGTTGTGGTGAAACTAATCGTTTGATTTTCAACTATCACTGAAAGCTAATTATGAAAGATTTTCCTAATTATCTACTCATTTTTCATGAGAAATCGAAAGTGAAATTGCATTACCATCAAAGACAATCTGTAATTTTAATCAGATTATTCAGAATCATAAGTTTTTAATGGTATATTATGAAGACCAGTATATATAATAAAAAGAGCAGATGCAAAGATATTAAATTAGCAAAATCTTAATGTCCAACAGTTTGATTAACAATATTCTGTTGAGGGAATCATGAACATCAAGTTAAGCATAAGAGATTTAATTGAAATTAAACCCAAAATATTCTGGCGAGTCAGCTTGCGGTCAATATATGTAACCACATACATAAGATATATTTGCTCTATTAGGTCTTCACAGTCGGCGTCCTGGCATAGGGGTAGCGCGTCTTCCCCGAGACCTGGGCGCGATGGTTCGAGTCCCGGTTTGAGCATGGTTGTTCTTCCGTTGTTCAATCTGTGAGATGCGTGAATGTGCCCTCCTGTAAAAAGGGGTTGTGCAAGCGAATGAGTGATGCGTGAGTACTAAGTCGTACTCTTGGCCCTAGTTGGCGCTACTATAAAAACAAGAGACGCTCCCCCACCGAGTTAAAATCGCTGTTTTCGTAACAGTGGGCATGTCCATGGCAAGTGCCATAAGAAACAACAACAAGAACAGGTTTTCAGATATCAAATACAATATTTTCAGCCCCTGTTGTACTTCTATTCACATTGAATGCCGGTTTATATGAATTTAGATATTTTACATTTTATCATTATTTCATTTCTGTCTTCGTAAGATTATTAGGCGGTTTTACTCTTTTGTTGAGATTTTGAAGTAGCATTGGCAACTTCAGCTGTTGTATCATCAAAATGTGTAAATCAATAAATCAGTCTTAAGACGTTTAAGGATATCATAGAAATATCTTTAATTTTATAAATACAACTAGTTTCAAATATTAGCATAATCACCAAGAAATATTAATAATAATTAATAATTAACTATAATATATCATTAGTAATTTATTTTAATATGTGTGAATTATGACAAGCTGACAAATTTAATTTTCTTTTGATGTGACTGCCTCGTGATAAATGCAACCATTCGCATTACATGCCATTTAACTATGCTATTTTATGGGTTTCTTCTTGCAGGATGGACAGTGAATTCTAAAATTCAATTGCGAACTTTTTTTATTTGCAAACACACTAACATGAATAGATGAATAGATGCTATTTAATTAATTCTCGAAATGTTTCTGTTAAAGAGAATAGTTTAAGATTCCAAATATTGAGCTAGAATTATACAGTTAATTTTAGACTTTATATCAGTGGCTAATTTCTTATGTATACATTCAAAATAAGCAAAAGTCAAAGAATTCCTTCTTCCAACTTTAACAACTGCTTCCATTTTTCCTTGTTTTATTTTATATGAAATCTCTTTTTCTCTAGGCACATCGTTCATAAATAGCCCCTTATCTCCCATTAATCTCCATTTTTGAGAGAAATTCCAAAGATATTTCAACATTGTACATTCTCTATGCAGAAAAGACTTGACAGAATCTCCTAACACAACCATTGCACCGATTTTTCTCAATTCCTATTTCATCCAGATGACTTCTAGACGAGTTATGAATGACTTGGCATATTATCACCTTTTATTTTTTACAGATATTACGAAATAAAACTTTGACTGAACTTCGGACTCAATATCTGAACTCCTTTTACCTATTTATTTCACGAAAATGCAAATATAACTGGGCAATTAGAATGCTGTATGTTTATTATGCAACTAAAATTATGACGAGAGAACAGTTGGTCGACAGAGGCAGTTAGTATCTTCTGAAAATCATCTATTTGTATATTTACATTATCAATGTCATGGCATTTATTTCCAATACTACTTATATATTTTATTGAAAAAAATAACACTAAAGCATCTTTTCAGTTTATTTCAACCTCTGAACCTATTTTATTCATACTGCAAATATATGGGGGTGGGGGGGGGGTCTAGCCAAAGACTGTAGACAAAGCTAAATAAGAATCGATATTGAGCTTTGACCGCCAAGCAACCCCGAATTATGAATACTGAATGTCTCCGATGAGTTCCGTTTTGCAATTCATCTTACTAATTAGGCATATTATCATTCGGAGGAAATGCAGGACTCAAATTAATCCTATATTTGTGCAAGAAAGTACCAGATCTGAAGGAAGCGATGCGATGGGTTGGGCCGTTATTCCTATTAATGGGCTCACCAATCTCTACATCATTAGATAAGAATTTCTGGTGATTTAGAGATTCAAGAATGAGATTCTTAGTCCTTATATTGTAGAAATCGAAGATGAATTCATTTCAATGGATAAAAGGGCCATATCGAGGTTAGTAGATGGGTTACTTCCTTAATGAATCATCCTATTTGTCTAATTAGCATGTTTTACGGCAAGGATGTCAAATTTAAATGCTAGCAAACCCTACGCTTATGTCAACCACAAATAAAACCAATCTTTATAGGTAACTGGATTTATTTCGAAAATACAATTTAAAAATGAATGAGGATAAGGTAAAGCTAATTTTCTTCTTGGTGCTTGGTATCTCTTCCTTGTACAATCCTCCCTTCTTCGAAAGATAATTAGAAATCATTACTTTAAAAATTGACCTGTTGCAAATGTCAGTAACTCTGGAACTGATGGGAGTATTGCTCCCTTTTAAAAGTGAGTATAATTTTTCGCACTGATAAAAAAAGTATTCCAAAATTGGGAATAATTTCATATCTCAATTATAAAATCTTTTCACACCATTTTGGTAAACATTTGTAAAATTTATTCATCAATAGCAGAGGAATATCAATAATGTGATATTATATTACTATCGGCTTCTAAAATATTTGTTGCTATTGGTGGTTAGATGGTATGGCTATGTAATATGAACAATGAAATGATTACTGGCGATTGTTGTAGTTCGTTGTCAATGTTTATGAATAATAAATTTTAAATTTGTGTTGTGCAGTGTTATGTTTGAAGGGCCGTTTTAGCGGATTCAGACATTTTGTGCACTTGGTAATGCTCAGTGGCTCTTCTTTTAAAAAATGAGGAATATTTAAAATCACATTTCTTTCCATTATTAACATAGTCAACATGTTTATGATTCATTTTATGTTCATCTTTTATTTTAATGAGTAGTGTTATGTTATAAATATGTATATGTTATTATTTATTTTTTGCTATGATTCATAATTGCATGCCATCCATGTTTCTACAAAGTGTTATTTAAGCAGGCATTCAATATTCATAATATTGTAATAAAAAGATTATCTTAACATTTGATAATACAGATTACCAATATTTCTTACAAATTGATTTATTTGAAGACAGGGTAATACAAATAGGTAAATATACTAATATACTCCAATATGTTAATATAATTGACGTGATTACGACACTCTATATTTAGCAATATTATGCAGTTCCTGATCATAAATTTTGTCACTGTAGAGCCGTAAAGATAATTATTAACCTATGTTTTCAGCTTACCATGAATCTGACAGCTTTATTGTATTGCAACATGTCAAATTGGAGGTCTGTAACAGTGTGCAACGGGGTCGCGTATTTGACAATGCTGCCAAAAACTACGTTTGATTTATACTCGGTGGATCAGTTACTATATATCTCTCACTCCTACAAATAATTCAAGAGCAGAAATTGCAATAATAATGAGCTCTTCTGGAGCAGTGTTCTGGAAGACCATGTTCTATCAATTAATATCCCATAGATGCTATACGTCACTATGTTTCTGTTCTTCGAGAGAAATAATAAAACCTATTAAAAGCTGTTTCCTTTCAACAATTCAGATTTTTTGATTCTACCTAATATTAAGCAGATCAGTTGCCCCTAGTTTATTATCCTCACAAACTGTTCAAAAACTATAATGAGTTCTTTTGGTGGTGAGGAATGAAAGACACCATTCTCTCAATAATATATCATAGAGACTCTATCTAATATTCAGTATTGTATACGTAAAGGAAAACAATGAATATATTAAAAACTATTTTTCTCCCAAAGAATCATATTTTTTAATTCGTTTTTTTATTTTTGAGATATAAAAATATGAATTTTTTTTGCTTCAAACTAACAAATGAAACGAAATGCATTTTACCCTTTTTTATCCATGTAAGATATTTTTTAATAGCTTTTCCAAAATTTTGGATAATGTAACAGCCAACAAAATTTTTCTTATCTTGAATGTCTGTCGAAAATCTGAATATCCTTTATTTTTTAGAGTAGACATATTTTTGTAGCTCAAAATACTAATGTCACGTGTCAGTTCAATTATTAATTTTGCATTCAGTTTGGGAAGTTCTAGGATCTAGGTAAGATCGAAAAAATGAAACTATATCACATGCATTTGAACAGGTTTTTTTTTTTTTTTTGGAAATTCCAAGAGTTGCTTTTGTGCAATAAGAAGAGATATTGTTTCTTGAATCTGTTTAAAGATTTCAAAGTGTAAAATTTTTAAGAATGAAAATTTAAATTTTGGTTCTCCATATAATTGAACTTGCTATTAATTTTCCAATGCAGGAGGAGGGTTTGATACACCTTTAAACACCAGCGGGGGATCTTTTGTTTTGAGCTGAAAGTAAAATTATTGATGGCATTAAGACTGAATTGCGTTTAAATTTAAGAATTCATATGCACGTTTTATTTGATCATTGCATTGACTTACCATGCTAAATTTACATAATATATAAGAAAAAAAATTAGAAGAGACGCATATACATGACAGATACTAGATTTTAAGATTTCTGATCTTTTATAGAAAAATATAGGGCGTGTTCGACTATGATGCTCTAAAATTTTATGCATTAAATAATTTTAAAATTAAATAATAAAATATTAATAATACAATTAATTAAATAATAAAATATTAATAATACAATTAATTAAATAATAAAATTAAAATAAAACTAATTTTATTTTAATAATAAAATTGAACATTATTCTCTCGATTTACTCTACCTTCAAAATATAAAATTTTAGTTTATCACGGTGGAATATATTAAGAACTTCCATTTTTACACACATGATACTGAGTTACAATTAAACACGATTAGATAAACACAAGAAAGTACACAAAAAATTCCAAAATTTTACAAAATTGAAAATTTGTCCTTGTTTCCTTCTTGAAACAATTTCACTTGCTTTTCAAAGGGTTAAATATGTGCACACTTGCAAAATTACGAACTTAAGAAAAGGGGAATCAGGAATTGAATAAAAAAAAAACATAATTTCACAAACATTAATGTCTTTATGAAAAAGGAAAAAGAAATAAATGAGGAAAAAAAAAAAAAAACGTGTGTAAAGACCAAGGAATATATCTGAGAGAATCTCATCATTATGCATTTAGTAGCAGCAAGTAAATAAAAAAAAGTATAGGAGTCGGTTTATTAACAAAAACAAAAAAGACGAAGTACCAAAAAAAACTTTTCTGGTAAAATTTTTATTTTTGTGAATTATGGATAGTAGATTCTTGCTGGAAATACTGCCTAGTAAAAAAAGGTTTTGATGTTCAGAAAATTCATTTATCTAACTTGTTAAATTTTTGAATTACAGCGTTCAGATATATTAAAAATTTCAAATAGAAAGATAAATACAATATAATATCAAATAAAAAAATAGGTACAATAAAATTTCCGAATAAAAATAAAAATAAAAAGATAAAAAGCTTCATTTCTGACGATTTTATCCAAACCTTGACAAAAATATCCAATTTTAGTAGAAATTTACATATTAAAAATTTTCGATGCAATCCATTGCATTTCTGAACTATTGAGTTTGCATCTATGCAGACGTATAAGTAGATTTTTCTTTGCAGAATTCTGTACAAAATTTGACACATTTCTATCATTTTGATGGCAAGACTATATATTTATTCGTCCAGTTTTCTCCGTTTTTAATTTATAATTTTCTCAAAGACAAGAATAGACTGATAGTTCCTGAAGTGATCTATTCAGTCTGAGAAAAGTTTAAAAGTAGTTTTAATAAAAATCTTCAAACATATTTTTCAGAATGAGAAGCCTTTACTTTTATATACGACTTCTCACCTCAAATAATCAGCTGCTTCGCAAGGAATATTGGTTACATTTAATTTCAAATACATTATTTAGATAATAATGTTTATACACTGGTGTGCAAAACTTAAGCAACAATGCAAATTTTAAGCAGATAGCCATGAAATTGCAGAAAAGGAGTTCTTGCGATCAGTGCAATGAACACGTAATTCAAGAGAAAGGTCATGTGTATGCAAATATCAGGAACAAAACGTCACAGGCGACGTGAGCGTACGCAAAACACGTGCGGAAGGCGCGTGCAGCTCAACACTACAATAAAAGGAAGGACAGAGACGCAATTAGAGACATTCGCTGCAAGTGCACGTGAGTTAATTCGTGAAATATGGCTAGCAGAAATCACCTGGACGATTTCACACGTGGAAGAATGATCGGAAAGCTGGAGGAGAGGCGTAGTGTGACCAGTGTAGCTGAAGAGTTTGGAATCAACAAAAGTGTTGTTTCGCGCGCTTGGAAAGCCTTCCAAACCACAGGTACAGCTGTGAGAAAGGTTGGTGATGGCCGCCCCAGGAAAACAACTGCAGTGGATGACCGACATATCGTCCTGCAGGCGAAAAGAACCCGAAACCAGTCAGCAAGCGCCATTGCTCAGCAACTGTGTGCAGCAACGGGGCGACAAGTGTAGCGTTTTACTGTGTCCAGACGCCTTCGGTAAGGTGGTCTATTCGCCCGCCGTCCTGAACGCTGCATCCCTTTGACAGTTTCCCACCGGCGGCACCGTTTAGAGTGGTGCAGGGAGCACAAAACCTGGACATCTCATCAATGGAGTCGTGTCCTCTTTACAGATGAGAGTCGTTTTAGTGCCACAAGCGATTCCCAACGCCAGTTGATTTGGAGAGAGGTCGGGACACGGTTTCATCTCAATAACATCACGGAAAGAGACCGTTTCGGTGGTCCTGGAGTTGTCGTCTGGGGAGGCATTATGTTGAACGGGCGGACTGAGCTCCACGTTTTCGACAGAGGTTCTGTAACTGGAGATCGCTATTGTCAGGAGGTGATCCTTCCCCATGTGCGTCTGTTCCGAGGTGCCATTGGAACAGACTTCGTTTTCATGGATGACAATGCACGGCCACACAGGACTCATGCTATTGAGGAGCTCCTGGAAAGTGAAGATATCACTCGAATGGATTGGCCGGCGGGCTCCCCTGATTTAAATCCGATAGAACATGTGTGGAATGCTTTGGGGAGACGCCTTGCTGCACGATTACATCCTCCTGGGAACACCCGACAACTTAAACAGATGCTGATTGAGGAATGGGCACTCTTACCTCAAGAACTTTTGGACAATCTGGTGCTGAGTATGGGGAGGCGGTGCGAAGCAACCATTGCAGTAAGGGGAGGGCATATCCCATACTAAGGAATATCTGCTTGCTGTTCTTCCTCTTCGTCAGACAATCATGTGTAACGATACTATGAGTTCAATAAAGCCTTTTTTTGTTTGATTCCATACTGTATGCATTGTATTCATTTCTGCGCAACTATGCTTTCGTCATTCTTTCAGAACAAAATGCTGTATCTCATTTCTGAATTTCATGTCTCTCAGATGATTTCTCGTGAAGTTATGGCAAAAAACATACCCGTTGCTGAAGTTTTGCACACCAGTGTAATTCCGACAGATTGTCTGGCATTAAAGCCATGCTATTTATAAAGCCAGGGAGACAGTTTTATATCGTCATAAGCTATTAAAATGCAAATATCATATTCATCCACCTTTTATATTTCGAAATATTCCAATTTCATTTTTTTATTTGTCTTATAATTTAATTAGATATTAAACAAAATTCACTCATAAAGTTTTCAACGATGGAAGAAAATCTTGTGATTAAATATCTGACAAAACAATGAAAATGGTTTGAATATAAGGGCAACGATTTATTATATTGTTGTAAATTAAACAAAAAAATATTTTTGAAAAATTGACAACATTCAGGGAAAAATTTAAATTGATATCTTAACTTGACTTTTAAATTGATATTATTAAAAGGATAATTTTTAATATTTTGAAATGTAAACTTTATTTTTGTCCAGTAACATTTTCGAACTGTAGGATTATCTTGGATAAACAAAAAAATTCAGCTTATTTTTTAATTAATTAAAATTTTCAAAAAAATCTCGGTGCACATTTGCATCCTCTAAAGCATATATGTGTCTAATTTGGTAGCTGTAGGTCAAATGATCTGGTATAAATAGCTCTAAAATACATAGAAGCACACACATTCATCTTTATTCTTAGTATAAATAATCTCTGCGTTTACAGTGCCATGTTTTCTTCAAATCTCAACCAATAAGAGGCAGTATTTGTATGTGAGATATATTATAGGGGTTAAATTTGAACATATTCCTATGAAATGGGCATATTATTGAACATAATATGTATAGAGCCATAGCATCAAATGTATACTGCCGCTACCAAATGTGCTTTCTGTTGGCTGCTCCTCAACTGCAGAGACTATTCCTTGGCTTCTTCTTTCCAGTTCAGATATTTTTCGATCATATTCGGATTCAAATGCGAATTTTCAGTCTATTTGGAACTTAAGTTCATTTATTGAAGATTCATTATTGTCAAAGGACTTTTCCTCAAAGCACTAATTTAGCAACATGACTCAATTGCAATAAAGCCATTGCTTTTGGTTAGTAAAGAGTTTTGCAAATAATCTCCTGTTTGCCATATTGGCTCGTATTGTAAATGGATTCGTATTTGGTGATAAACTGCTTCATGAATCCTTGCATATGTAAAAGATTTTATGAGTAATACTAGATATAACACAAAATTATCTGAAGTACAAGATCGAATTTTCCAGCTGTCATGATGTAAACTAACTTATTATTATTGTTTTTGAGATGGAAATTATATACTCAAGAAACTAACTTACCAAGCTTGATAACGATTCGCCAAGCAGTTCTTCAAAAAGATAAAATCCTTTTAATTCTATTGCTGTTTTCTTTTAGCATTAAATTCTTTGTATTGTATCTATCTGCGCAGGTGAATATATTAACTACGAAAGAGATAACTAGATGAATAAAATTGATCTTGTTATCTTTTAAATACTCATGTGCCAAAAATATTCATGCGTTCCAAATTTTTGATCAAATCCGCGTATCCATCCCAAAATACTTTCTCAAATCAATTAAGCTGTCGGTCTTTTAAAATGCTGGTAATGCATAAATAGTCAGAACAAAAATAAAGAGGAAGCTGCTTGTTTGGACACGCTTTTGGATGATTACAATAAGGATTAGAGTAGAATGTTTGGAAATATTCAATGAAATTTTGCCCACATGTGTTCTGAAATGCAACGAATCAAAGGCATAAAATTGGACCTGTGAACTTTACAACAAAATTATTCATCTATATCAAATTTTAGAACAAACCCATTTATCTACTCAAAAGAACTATCAAAATCTTTCCTTTCTTGAAGCGGCAAAAAATTTTGGGTCTTTCTAAAATGCTGGTAACACATGTATGTGAATGGTGGCAAAACTGTTAAGGCACTATCCTTCTTTCTTTGGACATGCATTTCAATAATAGTAATGATGAATCTTTTGAGTGATAGTAATATTCACAATGATGATGAATATATCTGGTTTCATTATATATGTTTTTATGTCGTGACAACTTTTTAAAACTTTTTTTAATAAAGTAAATTAATTTAAATCAACAGTCACATGGTATACGGAACTGATAATTTTTCTGCAATTATTTGTTGTTTTAGCCCAAACTGATGCATAATCTTTTTAATTCTATTAAGAGTGCCGAATTCAAATTGAGAAGGTTTTATTAAGGCGTCTCAAAAGTATTTTTTCGGAAATAAGCCAAGGTCCTGCATTAATTTTTACTTTTATAGTGAATCGTGATTCAATCTCTGAAGGTGGCTATCTGTTGGTTTTATAATTTCTTGAATCCTTCTAAAAATAAGTTTAACGGTAATGCCATTAACAATAATGTACGAATAAATTCTTACATATCAGCCCTATGAACAACACTTCTTTTTTTCTCCACTATCCATTCACAATTAATGCTTTCCAAATTAGGAAATAATGGATGCTTACCTGAGATCCGCATTTATGTTGCTTTTCATCCCCTTCCTTTACCTGCTGACTGAGGTTAACGTCCTAAGATCGCTATTTTCGGACCATTCGAAGATCCACCTTTTTCTATTTCAAGAAGGCTGTAATATCCTCAAGCTGGGAATCTTCCACAATTCTTCTTTTATACTCAATGGAATATTTCTTCCTTTTCTCATCTATATAGGAATCAAAATAACTTTTTAAAGCCATTGAATACTGAAAACTGACGCTCTTAACAAGGACTTATTTTAGTAATAAGGTCTATATTGCAAACATTCTATTAACTCATGCTATTCTTTGTTTTTCGATTAAGTCCTGTTTCCGATGAAACAATGTATTATTGCAAACTATAAATTTATTTCTTTACATGTTTTTTCATCGATAATGTAAATTTAATATCAATTAAAAATTCGTCTAAAGCATTGAGTTCAGCATAACTACAATTAAATTAAATAGTCACTGAGAATTTGTCATATAATAATGTCACTGTGATAAAATGCATGGAAAATTTTTAAAAAAAGCAGATAATTAAAGACAATAATACATAGCTATTTCGGTGAACATTATTTTTAGAAGTTTCACTAAAAAATGTATACTCATATGTAATCCTTCAAATTCGATTTTGAGGTTAAAGAAATGAAATTGTTATGAATTTGGTATATACAGACTTAAAAATCACAAAATTTGATAAAAAAAATTATATTCCATAAATAAAATTCTTTAGTTGTTGGTAAAAATAATAATAAATAATAAAAATTGGAATAAAAAAAACTTTCTTAAATTTAAAAACTTTTCTTTTCAAACAAATGGCAAAAAGTCTAAATATTATAGAAAATATGGAAAATAAGTGCTAATTGCAGTAAAGCACTATTTATAATATCACTTGCATTTATATAATGCATCGAATTAGTAAACAAACTTTATTTATTTTTTCAAAAACAATCCGTATCAATAAACTTTAATAAACAAACTTAATTTATTTTTTAAAGTTTCTTTTATGTTTCGTTTTTCCTTTTTCGTAAATATCCTCCCTCAGCATTATTAATCATTATTTCTTTTGGTAACTTTTCTTAGAAAACAGTGAACAAAATAATCTTCAGCCCTGCTTTAAATAAAACGTGTAGGAAGGATAGAACATCTGAGAACATCCTGTGATTAGAGGGTGGAAATGTAACATGAGAGAATCCTTTTTCCGATCCTCTAAAATGCTTTAAAGACATTTTTATGAAACTCCTTCAGGATTCGTATTGAGTTTTCTTTCATTACGTCAATGGAATGCAAATGAAGATTATGAAGTTTCAGAAGATGTAAGGGAAAATCATTCAATTCCATATCCAGTCTATACTGATTTTGTGGATCTATATCAATTAATTTCTTTTTTATAAAAAACTTACGAATAATAATGGGATATTATTGTGATATATAATCTATGAATCAATTCTGTGGTTAAAAACATCAATCGATTCGTCACATTTTTGGTTTTTTTGAGGCAAGAATTTGTTCAATATGTCTCTAAATGTTAAAGGACAATCATTAAACACTAATACTCTGACCAGATCGACATATTAATGATTAGTTCAAGACGATTTTCAATCAGAGTGTCACCTCTGAAAGATTGCCTTCCGACTTTAAACATTTAAAATCAATAAAACATCACCTGCTTTTAACAAATAACTGTTCCTTATGGTATTTTGCAACATTTCGTATAGTCTTGTAGCAGAAATTGCATTTTCAAAACAAATTTTAATCTATATTTGGTCAAATGAATTTAATTTTTCGGAAAATTGACACAGTTAAAATTCTTATAAAAAAACAAATCTCATATATTCATATGATGATATGAAATCAAATACTGAGGGTTGCCAGGTATATATATATATATATGCTATGAAAATATTCCGTTAAAGTTTAGAAAAGATTTCTACTATATATATGTATATATATATTTTAACTAAAGCAATGACGATATTTTTTATCGCAGTTTAGTGAAGCAGATAAGTATAGAAGACGACGGAAGTTGGAAATTTGATTTTTAATCTCTTTTTTTTTTCAAAGAATATATTGCTTTTCAGAATTTTAATCCCTTTTTTCTTAGAAAAAAATGCTAAATGCATACACATATTTCTGGAAAAAATTATTTTTAAAGATGATCTTACAAAGAAAAAAAAAGAAAGAAAGAAAAATGCCTTTAAGCTGTTATGAAATATTTAAATAAATAATTTGGAAACCCCGGAAATGTAGAAAATAATTTTCTACAATTTACACACACAAAAAAAATGTAACAAATGAAATAATGCTGCATAATGAAAAAAACAAAACATCGTTTATGAACAATGAAAGATAATTTGAAAACTAAACTTTAAAATTGTATCGCATGATATATTTTATGTTAGTTCATTGCGTTTTTGAAAAAAGTCAATCTTTTACATAAAAAACATCTACTAATAACTTTAAATATTAAGTGTAAAGGAAGTAATTTCCAATATTAATTGCAAATTTTATTTCTATTAATATTAATTCAAATTTTATTTTTTGGAAATGAACTATAAAGGAATGTTACTATCTGAATAATAAGTAAAATGTTTTCCATGAATTTTATCAAGATAAAATTGTTCTTAGTCAAATGTTTTAAAGAAGAGTTTTTGAAAAATACTGATTTAAAATTGTGAGAAACAAATAATAAACTCCATCAATTCTTTTCCAAATAATTTTCTACGACAGACAGAAGCATTACTTATTACTCAGATGTAATTTGCTTTTTTAGAGAAATCAAAATTTATTACTTTCTCTTAAGAAACTTTTTAAGCTAATTACTATGCTAATGCTTAAATTAACTTATTAAACTAAATGATCAAGTTTTATGCTTACGTTTTTTTGATTCTCATTCTTTAAGTTTGTTGAAACAAATAATAAAGTCCATTATTATTTGTTAGCTATTATAAGTGGCATTAATGCGAAAAAAAGCAAGCAAACGATTTTTTTAAAAATTATTTCATTATTTTGAGCCAAATAAGAGAATTAAATTTTCTTATGAATGAAAGAATGAACTTGCTAATTAATGTTTCCTATATTTATTTTATTATTTTTTAACAATTAATGTTCTTTTAATCGATTTAATCATGTAAGCAATTAATATTCCATTTATTTATTTAATATGACGTTTTTATGAACACGGCAAAAGCAAAATTCAGGCATCGGAATTTTTTTTAAATTTCAAATCTGTTTTAGTAAACATTTTTCAACTGATTAATCCAACTATAAGCTTTATCAGTAATTTGGATGCTACTTTTTCTTTCTGGTATACAGTGAGAAAATAATGTAATCATCAGAAATTTCATGACTTGAGATTTTGATAAATGCCCACATTTCAGATCTCCCTGAATCCGATAAACTCATTTTTGGAATTATATCTAACTGTTCGTTTGTGAATACGTTAATTCAAAATGATTTAAATCTTTGAGCTAAACGGGTGATATTTGATGTATAATCTTTAAATCTTCTTTGCATACTTTTTATCGAATTTTGAGCGAAATCCATTCAGAGGAATTTGGTCCAGCAATCAGAGCACAAGAGAACTCGAAATCTACAAAACATAAAGAACTAGACAGATAAAATTATGTACACGTTTAATATTTAAAATGCAGATTTTTATTAAATTTTGAACCAAATGGGAAGAGTTTGACATCTGTTCGTTGGCACTTTCGCATGCAAGTAAACGCAATTACTAAAAAAATGTATTGATAAATTTGGAATTGTTTCATCTAATTATTTTGAAATGAGGACAAAAAAAAATTTAAAATAATCTTGCATTCTTTAACTTTTGATTCCGTAAGTCTCAACAAAGTTGAACTTTTTGGAAAAAAGTCTATCGATTTTTTTAATACTGTGTAATAGATTGTAATCAGAAAATGTCCAGAATAGTAACATAAAACAAAAGGTATCAATTTATTTGTCAAAATCAATTGCATCTCTTTCAAAGTAATATTCTACGGCCTTTTTTTTTGTCAACGTAATAATCTACGGCTGAATTTCTGTCAACGTTTTCCCCAATCCATAAAACATGTCTCAAAGTCATTTTTATGAAACTTCTTTAGTGTTCCACGCGCATTTTTTTTATCGAATCAATGGATTCAAAATAGTGACTACATAGATACAATTTCAACCGTGAAAATGAGAAAAAGACATACGATGCCATATGAATGAATACGAGCATGCAGATGCCTTTGTTGAATGTTTATCTAAAAACTCACGAATAATAATCGCATTGCAGAAAAGCGTTGCAGTATGTTGGTGCAAGACCCGAGAATTTTCTCGTCATATTTTTGGCCGTTTTCAACTTATTGTTTCACGCAAACGACGCAAAATATTCAAATAACAATTTTTATTGATTATCTAGACATTTGATCAAGAATTCATAATACACGATACAACGACAATAACAGAAAACAGTCAACATTACAATTGATTTTTGTGCGACTTTGACATATCCTTTTCCGTTACCTTTTCCTTTCAAATACCCTTTCACTTGATTGCTGAGCTATCTCGGTTTCACCTTCATCACCAATAATAATGCGTTTTAGAAAGGAATCGCTTTGAGAAAGCAGTTTTCGGGACATTCGAACACTTCGTTGTTTTCACCACTAATTGCTTGAAACAACTAGAGAGGTGACGCGTCGCAACCTTAAATAATCTTTTAAAATTGCTTGGCAAAAACCAAATAATATAATAATTTGTTCAAAAATGCCTCTTATTGTGAGATCACGATTACAAAGCAATAATTCTCTGACCTTATTATATTGAACATTCTAATCAAATTAACAATTAATTTAGCAAAATATCTAAATCCACTACTGACTCTATTTATTTGTAATTTTAAAAATATTTAAATATGAAAAACTAGGGGGCTTCGCACCTTGCTCGCTTTCGCTTGTCAACCCCGATGTTGTCCTGTAATCATGCATGTCCTCAGGTTAGAGGTTTTCCTGTCCAAGCAACAGCAGTAAATGGGAAAAAAAGTGTTTTAAGAATGTCATGAACAAAAGCACTCAACTCCAAATGAAAAAAAGAAATATTTTAACATTAGTGAAATTCAGAAGAAATCGTTTCATAACTTAAACTCATGTTTTAATTCTCGTGCTCATGCTTTTCCCTGGGGCAGTAATGAAGAATTAAAATATGAAATTAAAAAAACATTTAAACAAATGAAAATTAACTTTCTTAAAACCATTAAGTCTTTCTTTGCATTTTCTTCTTCTTCTTATATCGCTGTACGCTCCATTATTATTTAAAAAAACAATGCAGGTTTGACGCGTGTATTGCTTAGATGTTCAGACGATTGCTAGTTGTGAGACAAAAAATATATGTTACTCGAAAATGGTAAAGAGACCGGGAAGCTATTAATCAAAGTTGCCACAAATGGTTATATCTAAAATTGGAATTAACAAATAATATTGTTTTAAACTCATATGCTGTTTTATTTATGTTAATTAAAGCTTTTCTTTTTCTTATTTCCCATATCACTGTCAAGTGCAATATAAAAACTTACTACTAAGAAAAAAAAATCATTAAATATTTCAGACAATACTGGCAAAACAAACCTCAAGTGTCATCGGTCAAGAGACTGTCTTCCACCAATCACAAAGCGAATAAAATACGATGCTTACATAAAATTTAGATATTGGTCACATTCCTTTGATTGAGAATTTGAAATTTCTCCTTACTTAATACACAGTTTAAATCATGACATATAAAGGGCAAAAAAGTCTATGTATATTGTGCTTGTTTTCTTTATTTCCTTTATTTATTGTGCTTGTTTTTTAATTGAAAATAAACGTACTAACATTTTATTTAATCTCAAGGAGCCGTTCAAAACTAGAAGCTCAGATGTTTACATCATCTTTATTCTTATCTTATAATCAAGCTACCTGTCCTCCCATCTTTCATTTTCGAGAGAAATTGAAAAAACATAACTTAATAATACATTTTTTATTGGGAAATCTTGCGGCTTAGTTTGCCAGCCTTAATTACTGAACCGATTTATAAAAACGTTTAATAAGAACGTCTGTGAACTTTGGATATATTATCCAGAATCATTTGCTTTTCATTACTTTTTTCATTACTTTATTTTTGGGAGAGATCTAAAAATTCAAAATTTCATTCTATATTCTCTATAGAGAAATCTTGTGGCAATTTTCGTAAATCCCAACTACGGGATCGATTCCAATTTTTTTTATTTTTTATTTCAAGTAAATCCGCATGACTCTTTAACGCGTCAATGGACCTCTAATATTTTACTTCTTCTCCATTTTGAGAGATTTTACAAAATAAAACTTTGAAAAACCCTTTCACAGCTTTAACAGATGAAGCCGTTTCGTCAATTTTCGCCACTAATTTGACAACTTCGCCATAAAGCTATTCAATCAAAATGCTATATCATTTCTTGTACAATTTCTATTTATATTACTGTAGCTGTTCTTTTATTATACTTTTGTTGTGATAAGATGTAGTTCATCAAAGTTGACTGATATGATTAAGTGAATCTCATTAAAACTAGCCATCTCCGATGAACTTTATTAATGACATTAATATAACTATGTCGACCAATTTTAATAAAATACATTTTATCAAAACTTAAAAAAACATTATTATATTGAAAGCATAATAAAATGGCATTCTTATTAGTTGTTGTTATGCTTGCAAAATGTTGAAATGAATTACAATGGAAATTAGCGAAATTGGTCCAGTTGCTGAATTTGGGGGCTCTGTCTAAATTTATTTTGTCATATGCTTCGAAAACTTAAGTGGAGATGATAAAAGATCTTTGATGATCATTTAAGAAATAGTGACAATTTATATAAAATAGAAACTGGTGAAACCGGGTACATTGGATATTTAATTTAATGATTGTGACAAACAAACTTTTTGATGGACGTTCTAAACTGATAATGAGTACTTAGGTAATTCTTTTTTAATTTCTGTCGGAAATGGTCGGCGATAGAAAGCATGAAACTATTTATTTCATGAGAGATTCTTATGACCATTAATCACATTAATTTATCCAAGTTTTTATTAATAATATATTTTTTTAAAAATATTATCTCACAAAAACACTTTTAAAAATTCCTATTAAATATTTTACACTCTTATAAAATTAAAAAATCACCATTTTAGCGATACCAATTTCATTTACGTACAATTTTTTTCTCTAATTTCAACAATTTTTAAACATTTAATTCTATGCACAACATTTTGTGATGAAATTCAAATTAATTTCATTGTCTCATCAAACCTCTCACTAGCGAGCTTTTACAAATGTTAAAATTAAGAAATCTCTTCTTTGAACAAGAATAAATCTTTTTCCAAAGAAAAAGATTGCTTCCTTTGAACAAAGATTTTTACCTCCAATTTATTCCTTAGTATACAAATCGATACAAAATCTACCAGTGCTGTGATACGTAGCAAAATGTTTCTATTAAATTCACATTTTTCAATCTTATGAAATAACAACCTGACATTTTAATTTCTTGTTGTTGAAATTATTTTATATTAATAATTTCAACAGCAAGAAAACGAATATTCCGAGTGAACGAGTCGGTTACCGATTTCGACTAGTTTATATTAAAATTCCTGTTATTCTGGTGTGGTGATATAAGTTTCCCATGAATCAATAGATTACTGTATATTTGCCTTTCACGAGTATTTAGATTAACGAACAGCTATTGCTTACCATCTTTGACTCAGAATTTTCCTTCATTACACATATGAACAGCAATGCCAAGTGACGTCATTCGGAATTCCTCTTAGTTTGGATCAGTCACAGGAGAAACGATCTTCATTCCACCAGCACGGACTTTTTTTCTTTCCTAGTCAATCGATTTGTCAAGCAGTCATCGTTCCAAAAAATTTCTTTCATTGAATTGCAATTAGGTGAACTCTCTTGCGGTAACATTTTACCTAGAAACAGTAGCAACTGTTAAAGAATAATGCTATAGCAGACCTTATCAAAAAGGCGATTTAATATTTTCTTAAAAACCAAAGCTTCCAATTCAAAGTCAGGAATTAAATGGCATGTATTTTAACAGTTTTAACTGGGCAATGCTGGATATACATATATTTAACGAGGCTGTTAATAATAAATGGAAAACGAAATGGATTTTGTATCTAAATATATACTCAAATATATTATTATTATTATTTTCATATAGACAATTATTTCTCTAAATAACTATTTCCTAGCAAGAGAAATAGAGAAAAATTTTAAATCATGCATAGTATACAGAAATTATTTTTCCATCCAAATATTATAACGACATAATTAAATAAACAAAGCTTAGAAAATAGTTGAGGATAACAAAAAAAAATAATAATGACAAGAAGGCGCATCTTATGATCCTCCCGTTCCTAAATTTTCATCATGTGCATTATTTAAATACAGATTCGAACTATTAAATACAAAACAGAACAACGATCTGTCGATTTCATGTTGAAATTTTAATGTCATCTGTAGGATTTTCACAATAAAATCAGGGCTAATAATTTCACTTCAAAATTTACGCGACGAAGACAAACCCTGCTCCTTAAGCATTCTTTCATTCTTTCAAGATTGTTTAACTTATAATAAATTAGACGCCTTTGGCGAAACCAACCAATTCGCTGGGAATAACTGGTTATACTTATTTTTTTGTTAAATATCTTGTGCATACTTTGCTCATGGCTCCATCAAAGGAGTATTTTTACTCTTTAAAATGTGATAGATAAAAAACAGTGTTATTTTAATAATCTTACAATTGTTCTGTCCTAATGATTCTTCTTAATGGTATCAATGGCCCATGTTATCACAGTGCAATTAAAAGCACCACTTGTACTGGTAATTTATTTTCCTAATTGCACATTGTCTTTCATGGTATACAGTGAAGGAAATCACGCCATTGAGTAATTGACGAAACAACGAAAACACTTTGAAGTTCATTGCAATAAAGAAATTGATACAAAAATGTGGAAAATGCTATTTATAAAACATACATTAAAAATTACAATAAAAATAAATTAGTATAGCTGAAGAATATATTTCTTTTTATTTTAAAACACAAAAATCATTTTAATGGCATGCTATTTTAAAGAGTTATCTTAAAAAAATGCCAAAATCTCGCAAATTTTTAAATTTTTTTCTTAAAATTTACTTGAAATGATTAAAAATTCCTCAAAATTGAACATTTCCAATGTTTTCAAAATAAATCTGTACCAACTGTTGTAGATCAAAGCTTCGATCTAGAATGGCAACACACACACACACACACACACACACACACACACACACACACACACA
>JAPMOR010037879.1:118751-130331 GCA_026543865.1 Argiope aurantia | reverse complement strand
CACACACACACACACACACACACACACACACACACACACACACACACGTGTTTTTATTACTTGTAGAGATTATACGGGTGCTCACCCGTTTGTAATAATTTTTCGTAATAAGGGAAAGTCTCTCTTATTAAATTAATTTTTGCATATAAACTCTTGTACTTAGACATATCACCTGCTGAGAATAAAAATGGCGAAAGTTCAAAATTCATGAATGGAGAATATAATTTTGAATGTTCATTTTTCCCTGTTTGACGTTTATTCGCCTTAATAGGAAATTAAATTTTGAATATTAGATTAAATATACCTTTCCGCTTCTTTTGAACGAAGAAAGGGAATTAATTCAATACAGAGTCGATTCCTCGGAATTTTTTGTATGATTATAAACATCAACATGTTGATATTTTTATGTTGCAAATACTATCATGGCTCTTGTAATACAATCAATAACTTTAATAATTTTCAATATGCTCTTTATGGTAGCTTGGAGAATGTTGTAGCGATATTTAAATTTTTTGAAGTGTTGTACAACATTTGTCCAATATAACTGTTGTTATTCATGTTTTTCATTTTTTCAAACCAAGACAAAGAGTCATAAATTAAGAGTGTCCAGGCTAATCAAAATGTCAGATAGCCTTCAATTTCAGCACCTGTCAGCCTAAAAGAATGTTGTCTTGTGGTCTCGTATTTTATTATGTAGATTGACTTGTTTCATTCAACATTTGGCTTCAGTCTCATATACTTTGCAGATCTAAAGTTGCATAAATATATTCGTAATAGTGAATCACAATAAAAGTTCGCTGAAAATTTTATTGTCAAAATCTATAACTAATTGTTTCGTGTACATGATCTTTATGCTTGATTGCAATGCTCTATAAATATGGGTATCTTTAGATATAAATTTTCAACCATTAACTGGCAAATTCAATCTAAAAGATTTCATCTCTGGATCACTAAGAGTAGTTCGTAGGGTTTATTTCTTTACATAATAAATTTTACAACGAATCTTTTTTAAAACCAATAATACTTTTAAAACAAATAAGTATTTCCTCTCGATCCTCGATCAAGTTCCCATACTCACAGAAAGGAACACGGTCAGCTCTTTGACCGATAGGGCCTGAAATTCTGTAGTATTCTACAATCCTAATGGAGTGATCTGTATACTTAATTTCATTGATTTAGCTGTTTTTGAGTTTAAAGGCTTTATATGGTCATGAGCGGACGAACAGACTTATTTAATACGGGTTTTATTCAAATAGGATAAAAATCATCAGATTTGTTGAAAAGGCCTCGTGTTTATAGATGGCTACATTGATGAGTTACCGAGAGTTCACAAACCAATGAAAGGATATCATTTAAAAATTCATATTTCGGACTCTGGGGTGGGGTGGGGGGGTCTGAAATAAGCGAATTCACCCAAACCTTGAAGGAATTTAAGAAAGCATATATTTCTATCTAACCTACAAAATTAAATGTTATCGCTTTAGATGAAAAGAGAAAATCTTCGGATAAATACGTATTCAATTAAGTAAATTGATATATTTATAGGTAAACAATATTATTAATGTACATGTTGCCATCAAAGTTTGAAATCCTCCATTCTTAGACAAAGTAAAAACGATTAATATTTTACATACTTCTTCGGCATTCTATACAATACTAAATAAAAAATTGGCAAAGTATGAAATAGTATCTATTTTACGTTTTATAGCAATTAAAATTAAGGGTAATTCAAAACCAAATTATTTACCTACTGATGCAACAAGTAGGATCAGTAATTTTTCTTTTTCTTTAATAAATACGTCATACACTTTATTCTGAATACCTTTTATTCTCTTTCATGTACGTTAAATCAAAGATTTTTAATTGCACTTTTTTAGTTGTTTTTTAAATGAAATTTGCGTTTCTGTAGCATGTATTCCATTTAAATAAAAATCTTATTAGAATCTTCTTTTCATAATTTGCCTAATTAGCATTTACCATTCTATAGAATACCTAGATATTCATATAGTTCTTAGGAAAAATAAATAATGCATTTAAATACTATTCTTTGTGTTTTTGACAATGATTTCATTAAACTCATTTAATTTTAAAGAATAAATTCAAACGAAAATGCCTTTGCCGATGGAATTTAGTTATATGAAACAAGCACTACTGGATTTGCAGAACTGCCGTTGAATATTAAAGCCATTCTGAAGAACATTTTTTCTTTTAAAAGTGCTGTACAGTTTTAATTAGAAATGCGGCTACTAATTAATATGCATTTATGCAACAGTATCATCCATACACATTCCCAATAAGATTTATTAAAAATAAAATTGACATCATGTTTTGCATATTTGATGCATTTATAATATAATGCAAAAATATGGGCATTGTTTATTAAATGTTACAATTTTTGCTTAATATTACAAAACTTTTGGGGCAGGAAAATACGTTTTTAGTCCTTAAGTAATATCTATTGTTGCATTGTTCGATTTTTATTACAGAAAGACAGAACTATCAAATAGATGTATAGGTAATTTGGAATCTCAGCGTCCAAAAACTTTGAAAGCATGCAAAGCAAATATTGAGAGCGTTCAAGATCAAGACAAGGACAGATGCACCAAAGTCAATCATTAGATACTTCTTTTGAGAAGTTTTCTGGATAATTTATTATTCTTGTTTTAATTTGATTTACAGGGGCTGTTATTTAAGGTTATTCAAATTAAAATAAAATATCAGAATATTATACTTAGGATATTTTTCCTCCTTTCGAATTCGTTTTCCGATATGATTTGCAGATGACCCAAACAGCTTGACCAAAGACATTTTTGTATAAAGCTATTTAGATTAAAGTTTCATACATTTTTTAAATCATATAGTTAAAAGTAAATTTAAATTTCTTTTATACGTAAAATACTGAAATTGTCCTTATGAATTAAGTGCTTTGCAATTTCACTTTCTAATATTTTTTACTTGAAAATAAATTATATAGAGATTAATTAAAACCATTAAAAAATCCAAAGAAAGATATGGAAAAATAGAATATTAATTTAGTTTTTATTTAAAGAACTCATAAAATTTAAAAGCCATAAACCGTACAGAAAAAGGTCATTGCACTATATCAATATATTAATGCAATCATAAATTAGTGTTTATAATTGTATTTGGAATTTAATTTTAATGACTCTGTTTTTATGAATTTCAATTATTCCATGTGCATAATTGATGCAAAACGTGGTGAAATCCTAAATATTGGCTACTACAGTAAAGAGGTAGAAATAAAAATGATAAGAGCATCAATGTAAAAGTATTAAAACTGTTCATTAAAACCAGAGTAACAGCTTTCCTACCTTATGGCTAGATGCCCAAGGTTTTTGGATACTCCAAACCAAGAAGAGCAGATGAAATTCTTGAAAGGCAGTTCAAATTCCTACAACAGATTAAATAATTTTAAGCAGGCGATATTTCTTTTAAATTGGATTTTCATCACTTATAAATTAACTATTTTTAATTGGCATGAATAAGTTATATTATTATTCGTAAGATTTCGTAAATAAAAAAACAAAACTGGATTTTTTTTATCGCTATTTTATTATTTTTGCAATTTACGATGGACTAAAATAGGCGATATGGATTCGAAGCTCATAAAATTTACTTCAGAAATTTGAATCGAAATTTTTTCCTACATTTGTTATAATTATAGTTTGTGCAGTTGGGAAAAAATTAGCATACTGCATTAAATTTCTATTACAAAATCTTGAAATAAAATATTTCTTACTTAATCTGTTTGTACAAAGTATTCAAACTATTAAACAAAATTTTAAAATTTTAAGTTATATTAAATGTGAAGTTTTTAAATTTTGCTTGCTTTTTTTTAAAAAATTTCTGTAAATGTTTTCATTTAGAAACTCGCATAATTAAACACATCTAAAAAAACGAATTAATACAAATCACGATTCCAATGCAATCTGTAGGTCAAAGTCTCAAACTGGACTAAGGCTTCATTTTAAAAGTTATTTTAGAATAAACATGTCCTTTGCATTAGTAAAATCCATAAAACAACTACCAGAATCAAAAATTATCTCAAACATTCAAGAGGAATCTAACTTCTCAAATCAGTTCTTGAAAATTTTAGAGACATTTTAATGCTCTGTGTCCTTGAACGACTCTTTTCAAGATAAGGAGTGAAAAAGAGAGATCGTTACTGGTGAAAACTGTCACACTTGTTTTTTTTTTTTTCAAAGCAATTTTTGTGGCGAATGTTGAAGATCTTTTTGAATTCCCTAATCTAAGCGTCTTTTGTTAATATCAAATCAGTTCCATTCTTTCATTCTTTCTCCAGATTTTGTGAATTTCTGGATATCAAAGAATAACTGATTTAGGTATTTTTTGGTCACAGGCTTATATTTTCAGAATTTTTTGGTTATATTCAAAAGTAATCAATTTAGTTCTACATTTCAAAAAAAAAAAAACTGTTTAACTTAAACGATAAATTAATGTTTTATTTGGGTTATTATTTAATTTTAAGAGATTTTGGAGTTTTATTTATTTATTTTCATTTATGACTGAGCAACATCCACATTTGTACATATTATTGAAGCAAACATACGTTAATTATAAATACTGTCTTTATAAAATGAACATAATGAGATTGATAGGAACTTGACCAATTGCTTGATATTATTATCCTAATATCTTATCATTCAAAATAATTTGCTAGTTTGTAAAACATTATTAGTGATAGATTAGGGGTCCTAGGCAGCTGCCTAGTCTGCCTAGTAGGAAATTAGTCTCTGATATTACATTTTACCAAACAACTTGATGCAGAAGTATTTTGCTAATTATATTTTTCTTATAGATTTTATCTTCAGAAAATTCATAACCAAAAGACGAGCATTAAATTTTCATACATTTTGGAAGATATTTATTAGTTTAATGTTAATGAATTAGTTTATTATTATGTTAACTTTCTAATGATTTGTAATTCGTATCTAAAAGGAACAACAATCACAAAAAATATTCTCAAAACTATGCTTATTCTTTATTTAGCGCTTTTGATGTCCAATTTTTTATCGGGAATATTGGTTGTTAAATATTAATCAAATATTATACATTGCATAATTTTCCTGATCTACTTGCCAAAGTACTTAAAGTGGAGAAAGACATTTATCCATATCGT
Organism: Argiope aurantia; assembly: GCA_026543865.1. Classification (NCBI taxonomy): domain Eukaryota; kingdom Metazoa; phylum Arthropoda; class Arachnida; order Araneae; family Araneidae; genus Argiope; species Argiope aurantia. Next base: position 125,170 of record JAPMOR010037879.1, on the reverse strand, counting down.
CCTTGAAGCCTTGCTCTTGTTCTTTTCATTACGTACATGCACTTCCTTAATGAAGTTATTTCACTAGACACAATAGATGCTAATAAACCGTAGCTGTTGCAACAAATTTGTTGAAAGGACCCACACTAATGGAAAATGTTTTAACGGCTTCTTCAGATGTTTTCCAGATGCAATTAGATTAGAAGATGAACTATGGCGTTCAAATGGCCAAAGATTGGTGATGCATTGAGTATGAGAGGGAATTTTATGGTTGTTTTTATTGCTTAAAGAGCTGGTTTCTAGGCATTGAATTCCATATATTGACTCTTAGAAAAACTCTGACCAGACAAATAACCAGCGGGCATTCAGGCATGAGAATTCAATTCCTAATTCCTAATTATAATAAATCTCTATACTGGACGTTTAATTGTTAACCCTTTGTATAGCGTGTAAACAAATATTTATTCTAGATGTCTGTGATTGTGAGTACTAAATATGTTGTCTGGATGAAATACACGGTTAAGTAACTTGAATGAAAGTTATCTAAAAAAAATTTGTCTTTTGATACGCTTCAAAATTTGGCGAAAATTGGACACAGTACTGTTGTTAAATGAATATATAGTGCGTACAACTATGTCTTATTGGGGCGATGGCTCTCAACTTATGATGCAATTATTTCCAATGTTTTCAGGATCTCCTTTATTTCACTGGAAAGTTGTTGCTACGTTGAGTCTATTATTTCCTCCTCTCCGAACTGATTCTCCCCAGCAACTTTTTCGCTGTGACACGGAGCGTTGCTCCATAATTTCGTCTGGTTAAGTTCTTCTATCAACTCATCGATGTCATTGCAATCTATGTTTAGCTCCATAATCTTGACTATAGACACTATCTAGTAGATTAAGAGTCCAAAGGCTCTTGTTCAAATCCTTCGGAGTCGCGTTCAACAACGCTATCCAGCTTAAACTTCTTCCTTGTAGATATAAGGTTTCTCTTCAAGCATGTTCTCAATATAGGCTGATACAAGCCAATCTAGCATGTGACATCTCGATATCTTCCCTACACTCGTTAAGATAGTCGCCATTTTTTTAAACATTTTGTTTTGCTCATTATACGAAGCACTAATTATGACAGGTGCTCTATAAGCGAGGTTTAACTGTAATTTATATGAAAAAAATTATAGTTAATGAATTGAATAGTACAAAAAATAGATAAATTTCTGAAATATTAATATGATGTTTACTTTTCAATTTAAAAAATAAGATTTCGTTTATATTGAAAAATGTAAGTCTGAGGACTTCAATAATAGTTATTACTTCGATTCTAGTAACGTAAAATTTGAAAATAGATTACCCGCACAATGCCATGGGACTCGATTCCATTGAGAAGATTCATGCGCACAGCGAACAGAATAGATGTGATATTTTTTAAATAGCAAAATTCTATAACAGTTTGTTCTCAAAACGCACATTGTTTTGGGAAATATGATCATGTTATGCATAAGAGACTTAAATGAAAAGAAATGTTATGACATTGCTTCTCCCATTGTACTAAGTGCTTGTTAAATACAACGAACTGCATATAATTCTACGCAATTGTGAAATCGATAATCAATCCAAAATACACATTTAGAGATAAAAGTATATTCACAAAAAATTACAGAAAAAAAATTAATAACAAAATATAAAAAATATTCGAGATGTAATAAAGTTTTACAAAATTAATTATTGCATACTAAATAATATGTTATGTAAGTGGGGAAACTGAAATTCCTTAAATGATAGTCGGTTTTCAAATGCATACCATCAACAAAAATGCAATACTCATTAAAACGTAACGCCTTTTAGAAAATATTTAAGGAAAATCGTTAAAGATAGGCATATAATTTCAACTGGTGATATGCTTTAAGTAAATGTAAATATTTATATTGTATTATAGTCAATAAAAATATTGTTGAAAAAAATTACGAAATCTAACTATTGATACAATTCTGAGTACCTAATAGTCATATTTAGTAAGATTTCTTTTGGTTACTAGCATTTTAAATAAAAAGCTCTTTTACGATCATAATTGACCAAGTTATGAAGCCTCGAAAGTCATTATTATAGATCATTTCATTGACTGCCTCGAAGAAGATCATCCAATTAATCCATCCCCTTTTCCTCGAAGTGAAAGTTGATTTATTTAAAATAAGAAATTTGAAAATACTTCAACTCCTTCAGTTCCCATTGCAGAAAAATAGAGCTTTTTTATGTTTAAAATGCTAATTTGCTAAGAATATTTTATTCAATATGATTAATAGATTCAAACAGCTGCTAAAAAATTTAGATTTCGTAATTTTTTCAACTACATTATTATTGACTGAAATAACATATTATGATTTTTTTACTTCCTTTAAAGCCTATTTCCTATGAAAGTATATACGTATCATTAATTATTAAAATCTTTAACTTAATTACTAGAACTTCAGAAATTAGTTAATGAACCAATGTTAGAGAGTACACCTTGTATTCAGAACATTTATGTTGAAAATTGCTGAAACTAAGAATGGAGAGTAAATGTGGAGCCAGTTATTTTTAATAATGTCTCTTACAAAACGCCTCATGCAACTCTATCATTAAAGCAAAGATGTTTAGCTGCAAAATTGATAGTCATCATGTAGCAGATGTGATTCGACACGCTTTGGCTGTTATGAAAGCTTTAGCTGCATTATGATATTGCAAACATTTCGAATTGAACAATAAAGATATTGAACTGTTAAAAAAACACGTAATTTCAGCATTTGCAATTTTTGAATGATAGAAACTATCTTCAAATTTTTCTGCATTTCTTCCAGGATACGATAGCCTCTTTGATTACGCAGGCCGTATGGAAATGTAAAGGGTGATCCAAAATCACCGCAAGATTTCGATTTGCCACAATTCCTGCAGTAAAGTGCTGGCAACCTTATTAAAAAACATTTGACAGATGATAGTTTAAGGTTCGTAAAAATGGAGTGTTACATGATAGAACAACGTGTTAATGCAAGATTTGAATGAAATAAAAATGCGTAGTTTCATTTTCTTTAAATTGTTACATTTTGATTGAATCTTAAAGTACACATGATAGGGTTATGTATGAAATATCACACAGAGCAAATGGCTTCCACGGCTTTGCTGGCACATACGCACTCTTTTGTTGAAATTTTCCATGACCATTTTGCTTAAACGTGGCTGAATTTCGTGGATGCAGCGTTGAACTTTCTCCTTCAATAAACGCGTGTTTGTGGGCTTTTTGACAGAGACCTTCAAATAACCCCATAAAAAGAAATCCAATGGTGTTACGATCTAAGGGACCAATTCTCAAATTTTTTAACTCTGGCCGTCAGACTTTAATTTTTTTTAAATATTGCTCAACAATGAAAACACGCTGTTCTATCGTGCAACGCTCCATTTTTACTAAACGTAAGCTATTAGCTGTCAAATGATTTTTTTAATAGGGTTGCCAACATTTTACTGCACGAATGGTGGCAAATTCAAATCTTGCGGTAATTTTGGAACACCCTTTAGAATGTTCTGCAGAAATATGCAATTCCCAGATATAAAAATTTTAATTTGATGCATCAGAGTTTTAGTGTGATACTCGGGATCGATAAAGAACAAAAGATTTAATCTTTGAAATATTTTGACTGAGGGAATTAAATTGGGTATTTAGAGTGAACTTGAACAATTAAAATAAAGAAAAGACTGGCTGGTTTTTTTTTGCATAAATTAAGTAATCAAACAGTAAAATTATAACGATCATTGATGTTCAATCCATTTTTTTTCGAAGTGACAAAAGGAGGAATAAAGTAAAGCGGCGCTGGAACTAAACTTCAATCCCATGTACATTTGATAGTAATTTTTTTCAATTAAATGTTTAGTTATAAAAATCTACAGATAATGGTTCCCGGTGATAATTATTTTGTGTATCATAGTTATTCTTATTCTTATAAATATCAATGCTTTAAATATAATTAACGCTTAGCGTCTGCATCAAGAGGTAAGAATGTTCTGGTATAAGTGTTGTAATAAACCAGCGGGAACATCAGCAGAATTTGACATCACAGCTAAGATCATTGCATTTGTACGTTTTTTTATGGTTGCATTTGAAATGAAGAAGAGAAAAGGCGAGCAAAAAATAGAATCAGACAATTTTTGTTTGATATAGACAATAGGGAAGTAATGCGCGTTATCATTTGTTAATAGTAACCGACATTTATGACTTGAAATTTGAATCATGTGAATAAAAACATAACTGATGACTAAGAAATATCTTAGTTCACCTATTTTTTTGAATTATTTAGATATTTTCATCTGTTAAAGGGAATATTAATAGCAAAGTACTCACATTAACATATTCATCGCCACAAAATAAACAATTTTTTGGACCTGCTGGAGCACGGCAAACAACTGACTCATTTAACATGCAAAATTATAAAAATATCCACATAATAATTATTGATAAAATAATTTTTAACAAAGGTATCAAAAATAATGTTTTGGGGCTTGAAGCAAGCTGTTATGCTTTCTAGATCAAACCAGTTAACAGCGCGGGTTAAGCGTACGTGATACAAAACACGAACGGGCTTGTTCTTGTTGTTAATTCGCAGTTCCATTTTGTTAGACCACAGAACACAACAAAGTATAATGCTGAATGTTATTGTTTATACAACACATTTTAGTTCAGGATATAATTTCAGATATTTTTTAAAGAAATACGCGTAGTTACAAGAAACTCAAGGTTTTCAGAAATTAAGGAATGATATACTATCAGACAAAGAAGATGATCAATTGCTGGATTTCACGGGTGAATATGAGCCTGAATTCAAAGATTTGTTATCAAATAACTCAGCAAGAAGCGAAAAGTCACAAACTCAATTTTTTGAGTCCAATTAGTTTTATTTTGTTCAATAGATAACTCTTTGCAGGTTATTATACATTTATATGGTCAATATGAACCATCGAGCTATGAAAAACAAACAAAATATTTAATTTCATGAATATAGTTTGAGCGATTATATTACCTATGAGACATACCTGCTTCACATGATTATTAACATGCTAAAATTATAATAGTATATGTAAATTAATTACTTGTCTCCCATAATTAATGTGCATAAAATCATGTTTAAAATATCCCTCTATATAAAAACGTACCTAATTGCTTAGAAATTCTTTAATCTACTTGTTTTATATAAAACTATTCAGTACAGGATTTCACAAAATGATAAAATAGATATTAACGACAGAATATTCATATTAAAATTAGCAATATAATTTATTTAAATAATTATTATGTAAAATTATTTATTAAAATTAATAATTCAGGTTTGAAATTAATGAATTTAAAACACAGAGGCAACTAGCTTTTTTATAATTTTTTTTTCCCTTTACGCTTTGTATTCCACTGACGATACGATATTTATGGATTTCTTGTTCGCTGGAAAAAATGGCAAAAGCATAATGATTTTTGCCATCTAAAAGAAAATCATATGATGTCTCTTCTTAAACTAAATACAATACAATGATTCATTTTCTGGAAAATACAGCAGTCAAATTATTTCTGAAAAGATAGAGAAAAGAGCTCTATCTCAAACGCATGTTTTGAAGTTGTTTTATTGACGTAAGCAGCAAATAGGATATTTTTACGCCTCTGTTCTTCGAAGGCAACTTATCTACAAAGCAATTCTGCCGATTCTGATGTTTTAATCGTATTTGTATTATCCCATTCTCATCTTCCGATGATCTAAACGTCATAGCTTAGGTAAGAAAGAACGAATGATAGTTTCTCTCAAAAAAAATTACATTGCAATATACATTGCGCTCTAGAACTTTTAATTCCCTTCCCCGTAAAAGTTGAAATTGTTTCCTAGGATAGTTTTCTTATGGCGTATACAAATATGTTTCCAACGTACAAAATAAATTTAATTTAATTCCTGTATTGTTCATTTATAATTGATATTTATTTGCTCATTGGATAAATACTGTTATATATACTGCATGGTGAACCACTGGGTGAGAAATTGTCAAAGAATCGCAAAGAAATAAATATTTTATTTGAGCTCTGCGCCTAATAGCTTTAATCTATGATCTCTTTCTTAATAACGGTGGATAGTTAATACTTACTCAGATCAATCAAATAGAAATAATTAAATGATTTTATTTAAAATTTTGATGAGCAGGATTATAAGTTTTAGGAGTCCATAGATAATGCAAGTTTGGGGCTCTCTCCCCAACTTTGAATTTACAAAACTAGATGTTTTTATTTATTTTAACAATCTCTGTATTAACAGCTGCTAAATAACAAATATTACTTCAAATAGAAATCACAAAATATTTCATTATTGAGTCGTTGTCAAAAGAATTAATTGAAGTATTTCGAGTAAATTCTTTTACAAATTGACAGCAATTGTAAACAAAATG
>JAPMOR010037879.1:69601-118741 GCA_026543865.1 Argiope aurantia | reverse complement strand
TTACGAAGTCACATGATACGAATTGAAATGGCTATGGATATCCAAATTAATTTTGGCAGTTTCATTACCTATTAGCTCTCATTAAATGCATGTTGCTATTGACGTACGATGGAGGAAGGCAAGAAGATATGGATGTCCCAGATTCCAATTTTAATTATTTATTTAGCTAGCACTGGATTCACTCGCTCTAAAAAGTACAAAGCCAGTAGAAACACAGGCAAAAATTTAAAAATTTTGGTTTAACATAAATCATATAAATTAGATCCAAATAACATATATTAGAATATCATCGAATAGAGTTTGAAACAAATATAAATATCATAAATGAAATTTATTTTGAATTAATACAGAATGAACAAAGTCAAAAGGATTATTTCTATATAACTGCATGCATAAGCGAACAAAACAGTTCAACAAGTTAGGGTTGCGAAAGAAAACCAAATGTGATATAAAAACAAGAAACAAGATCGTAAAAAGGTATCCAAATTCTTGTTTTAAAATGACATTTATAGCCGGTTGTAAAATCAGAAGAACAAATGACAAATACAAATAAAACATATGGCCAGATTGTGGAAAATGAAACCCTTAGTTATCCAGAGTCAGTAATTTGGTTGCAATTCTTTCTTGAAATTTCACAATAATATTTTATCTTGTTCAAACATCTTTTATTTTTAAAAATATTTACAAATTAGTAATTCCTATTATTTACTTGATAGTTTTGGTAACCAGAGGTTTTGGTTCGTGGGAGGAAAATTGCTTGCGTTTAATTTGAATTTTAATCATAACTTGATATTCATGATTTTCCCAAGAAATTATTTTTAAGCATAAAATTATAATAGGCATTATAGTCGTGTTATCTTAATAGTCTTACACCTGTTCTATTCATTGTCAATATGAGCGCCCTTATTTAAGTTGATTCTCATGAATCATAGAGCCATTAACACCGTAACTGTCAGAGTTCTCTATTTTTTAATTGCATATTGTCTTTCGCTGTGATGTAATTTCACGTTCTGATTGTTCAAGTAAACTGCGCAGTATCTTTCTTCTTTTGCTTTCGGCAATGCAAGAAAATCTCGCAATTAAATATCTGATGAGAAAATAATAAAAGCTGGATTTGATTGCAACAACGAAATCTAATTGTAAAAATCACTCAAAAAACTCTTGAAAAGTTATCAACAATTCAGAAAAAATGTGCATAACAACTAAATCAGAATCATTAGCAATAACACTTTCTAAATTTAAAAACAAAGTGTTTTGAACAATATTATCTATAGCGAAAAAGCGATAAGATCTTTCTCAGTTTTTAATTAACTAAAATTTCCTAAAAAAAAAATGCTCCTCTCGTCTTCTTTCAAAGTAATTAAATGTGTTAACTCTAGATCAAGTAGTTTTTCCTATAAAGCACAAACGCATATGCACACTACATATTGTTCTTTATTATTAATAGGGATAGAGATTGGAGGCTTAGTTAAATGAAAATTAGTCATTTGTCTTCACTTAAAACCATAATAGTCTGCGTATTCATTGCAACCACATCAGCATAAAAGAGTTAGAAAAATATAAAAATGCTTTAAATTCCAAATGGACCTCAGTCTTACTTCTCCGAAACAGCAACGAAGACAAAGTATTTTACTTTTTAAAATGAAATACTACGTGGAGAAGGAGACGCAGGCGCCATTTATTCGCGCTGCGTCACTACCGTTTTGTCCTCTGCAGTGTGCCTTCGATATCCACTCCTACAAGTTACAGTACAATTACTTTGACTAAAATTCGAAATAAGCAGCGACCTCAGCAGACAGGACTCAACATTCAACTAAATAGTTCTATGTATAAACGCTTTGTTCTATTTCTAAAGTATGCATAGTATCCTATCCAAACGTAACGGAGTAAGAAATAAGATTTCGATATCCATCTTAATTAAAGATACAATTTGGAGAGCATCTATTATAAAAATACAAAAGAATTTTTATTTATACAATATACGCCCGGTTTCTAAAACAAAATGAGTTCACAAATGACAGTACAGTGAAAATCAGAATAAATTTAAAGATAACTGACGTAAAATATTAAATTAATTATAAGTTAGCACTAACTGGAAGTACTATGTTAGTAGTTTTTGCTAAGCTCAAATTAATAAAATTCATAGATTGGATATGCACAAAAAAATTTTAATGCATGCTCCTAATTTTGGATCCTTACATTGAAAAAGGCATGAAAAAATATTTTGTGAATGATATGATATAAATCCATACAAAAATGCAAAAATTAGGAAAAAAAAATCGTATTTTCATAGTAAAAAGCTTTAACGCGTTAATGTAAATATTCCTTCCTCATACAGTACGGCGAATTCCAACTGCAAATTAGATTTTATTAACTTCAAGTGTATAAATTTATTAACTTCAAAATAGAATTTATTTAATCTTGTTCCAAACATCCGTTGATTTCATAACTGACGTTGAACATCCACTGACATAGATACGGGGGAAAAATATCACCTGATGTCATTGAAATTACATATGAAACCAAACAAAAATATAACAAACTAAAAAAAATTCTGTTTCTCTGAATAAAAATTTGAATGATGTGATTGTTATTTTAATTTATTTCCTCTCTCACATTATGCCCAATTCTAACTGAACTCCATTCTACCACTTTTATTTTAATTAAGATTATGAATTTGCCAACTTCAAAGAAGAATTTACTTAATCTTGTTCCAAAAATTCGTTGATTTCGTAACTCAGAACGTCCACTGACGTAGACACGAGGAAATAAATATCACTTGGTGTCATTGGAATTACATAATATAAAACCAAATAAAAATAGAATTCGATGAAAAAATTGATTTTCTTAATGAAAATTTGAATGATGGGATTGCTATTTTAATTTATTTCCATGTCCGCATAATGTCCAAAATCTAACTGAACTTCATTTTACCGCTTTCAAGTTAATTAAGTTTATGGATTTGCTAACGATAAGAATTTAACTAGCGATGTTACTAAGGTTAATTTGTTCTTTAATTCTGAATAACCATTGTAATAGGTCACAAAATAAAAATAATAAATAAAAATTATAAAATATAAAGCCTATTTACAACAAACAAAGAGAAAATAAAATTCTGAGTTTCAGCAGAGTAATTCGAAATGTGTTGTTGCAAAAATATTTCCTATCTTTTAAAAATCGCCCAACCATTGTCACAAACTCATAGAATGTAAATCAGTTTGTGCCAAAAAAAAAAAAAAAACTTTACTGATAGCAGCCAGCATTCGATGATATCGTGTGTCGCAAAATGGATGAGCTTCAGCATTATTATTGTTTTTCTCTCTCTTTCTTCCCTCTCTGCGCGCGTGCTTTGCTAATATTTCGCCTCGCAATCAGCACAAAACCCAGCGAACGATCAGTGTTTGATATGACGACACAATCACCAAGCAAACCTTCCCTTTTCGAGAAGCGGAATTGTGCCGGATCCGCCCGATCCACGAAGACACGTACCTTGTCCCATGCACTTGAGAACGAGACGCATGCGCAACGCACGAAGGTTACGACGATGAAGCTCCAGGAAAAGCAATGACTCTTCAACAGCAGTGCCCACAATCATCGTTCATGGATGAGATGAAAATAGCCTTGGGTGGCTTCGGCTTCTATAAGCCGTTTGGTAGATCGATACACTATCACTGACAGGCTAGCTAGGTGCCTCACTCTGAGAGTCTGGCTGTCCACTCACTGGCAACTAAAATTTTCTAGGGCCCTATTTTATGATAACTAGGATTATGATTCTACTTAGGTCATAACAGAGAGGTAGTGGTAGAGGAAGTTTCTGTCATTTGGAGAACTACTTAGAGAAAGGATGACAGAAGTGTTTTGCTTAATGAGAGGCAATCAGTCAGAGAATAAATTAGCAATTAGCGATGCGCAAAGATTTGCTGTGAAAGTCAGTCATTATCCATGTGTCTAATAAAAAAAAGGACAATATCTTTTTATATTCTGACATTCAGAAAACAAATATCGAAACGCATTACATAAGCATTTTCATTATTTTGTTAAAGCGACATCTAGTTATTTTATAACAGAAGGGAAACGATTTTGTTCAAAATTCGTTTTAGTACTCGATGATATGAAGAATTACTGATGAGAATGATTTATAAATTATATGTTACTGAAAAAGAACCAATCGCTTCGACGAAGACTTTCTTTTTTTGAAATAAAAAAATTACAATTTTATATCTTTTTCTCAATATTATTATAACACAAAGAAAATCCCAAGCATGTTAACTAATTATACAGTTACCTAATTATGCAAAGAAATAACTTTCCCAAATCATTTTAAAAATTTCTTTTTAAAACATGACGGATTTGCAAGAAGAGGGGAATAAAGCAGTATGATTTTTGATAGGAGTTTAAACATTTTGAACACCCTCATGGGGAATAAGAAAGTAAAAGTGCCCGAAACTTGGAAATTTTGTTAAAAATAAACTTTTTCAGACCACCATTTTAGGGTGTTAAAAGTAATTTCAATATTCTAAATAATATCTGCGTCGTCTTAAGGATGATTTTGATAAAAGAAAGTCATTGAAGTGGCCAGAAATTGGTTCTTCTTTCTGTATAATAATATTTAAGGATCTACTATGAGGATATTAATAAAATTCTTGAAAATGCTTCAATGTTGCTCGTACAGTGAACAAGAACAATCCCTTCATGGAGTAACTGATCAGTAAAATAAGTTACACTTTCAAAAGCATTTGGGAGTAAGAAATAAGCTCATCATAATAAAATCTGGTTTCACACTGTTCAATGACAAAATTAAATAATTCAAATTTTTTTAATTAAAACAAAGAGGAAAAAGAAAGAGAAACAGGACCTTTTTCAAAAATATATAACTGCAAATAAGACGATAGTTTATTTTTTTCCCAAAAGAACTTGATATTTCTAATGGTAATATTAAAAAAGTTGTTTATTTGAAGGAAAAAAACTAATTAATGTTGCAAAAGATCAGTTATTTCTCTTGTTTTGCATTTTTTTAAAAACAAAATTGAAAAATATCTGTTTTAATGACCTATGATCGTCACTATATTCAAATCACCAGAAGTTTTAGATTAAGTTAAAAGTTTGAAATTCTTTAAAAGAAAGAAGATGCCATAAAATTCTTATATCTCGCAACAAAAAACGAATTCAATCATAAACAATAAATTTATTGACTAATCATTAATGCACCTAATTATTTACACGAAAAATCATTCAGTTTCATATTAATGTTAATGATTCTTTCAATACGAATAAAATCGGCAAATATCTCATCCTTATTAAAAGTGAAACAAGACACTATTTCCATAAAATTCTAACTGCATTTTAAGGTCATAATTAAATGAGTGCCTTCATTAAGTGAAGGTAGAATTGATTTTTCTGAGAAACAATTTTAAATAAACATCGATTCTTGAACCGAGCAGTATGAGGCTTTATCTGCTATCTGAATTCATGGATAAGGACCTCAAGAATAAAGAGAGTGAAAAACAGAATTTCCTAAGAAATTAAAAGGCTTTTTGATTCATTTTAATCTCTGTATATCATGATGGAAATTTATTTAATTTTAATTTGGATAACAGTCTGTGCATCAAGTGTTCTCCAAAATATCAGATAGAAAATACCATTTGCATAAATTATTTCTTAAGATATAAACGAATTAAGATAAAGGACGACAATTTTCCATACTGTCAATCACTTAAATGTTAATCATTAGCACAATATTTTGCTATTCTTTTGAAACTAGCCTGAAAATTAATTCACATTGCATTTAACTCATAAAGCAACAAATACAATGAAATTGTTTCAAACATTGCTTTGACTATTACACCATTCTGTAAGAGTCCGAATTCGGTGCTAATGTTTTAAAAATATATAGAGAGGCTCAAATATTTATTTGATATAATATCATTTTCAAAAATAACAAAACAAAAAAATATATATAAAAACTTTAATTTACTGTGAAAAAAGTAGAATCCAAAATAAATTGTCACGATAATCGATTTTTTTTCCAAATAAAAAAAAATTGGGGAAGTTTTTCTAGGGAAAGAAAAGTTAACCTGGAAAATTATGGACAAAAATTATAATTTTATCATGTATATTTTGAATAAATTCATGTAAATGTTGCAGTATATCCAATAACGAAAATTATATTTTGTTTTATGTAATAACAATTGGAGGAAGATAAAAATATCTATAAACCGTTACTGAAGAAGAATTATTGGAATACAAGTATGTGTGATTTTTATTATGTGTAATCCGATTTTCTTAGAAAAATAAAAATATTTTATAATATTCAAACTTTTATAAATATATTTTTTTATATTAAAAGCATAATAATGTACCAAAATGTTAATGAAATCTCTTTAAAAAGTAATTCAACGAACTTCTATTATATAGTAAATGAAAGTAGTATATTGTATTTTGAACAAAGAACTGGTAGTACGTCATTTTTGTCTGTTCTATCAGCTAAAAGACTTTTTGATGATTTCTGCCATAGATCATTCAATTTATATTAAAATATATTGTAATTTTAAAGTTTTAAGTTAAAAGGAAAATAAATATAATGCCAGTAAAGATATGCCAATAATATCAAGACATTATCAAAATAACCATACCCGAAAGATAAAGACAGTCCAAAAATCAAAGCATTTTTGTACAAAGCAGTATGAGTTTATCGTTTGGAGCGCTTTATTGAATATCTAAAGAGATTTTTCCTTGCAATGAAATTAATTAATTAACTGATAATGTATTAGTTTTTCTGGAAATCGATATGTCAAGGAGTGACTTTAATGCAAGTTGATTATGAGAGAATAATGTAAGCGATATCTTCAAAGAAGACGCTGAAATATCATGATAGAAAATAACAGATCATTTAAATTTACAATATTTTACGTATTTAAAATAAATCCACTATTAAATATTGCCTAAAATGTTAGAGATAAAATTGCTCATATGAGAGAAAACAGCAAATTATCTTATAATATAAAAATCAATATCGGATGGAAGAATATGCTAGTATTGTGGCCAGTAATCACAAACAAATTGAAGTCTTCACATGAAAAATAAGAAAGTAATATCGTTGAAAAGATATTAAATGCTTAGAACAGGTGAAAAGAATTTGAAATTAATTTTGAAAGAGTGCATTTTGTGCGTAGATATTATTAAGAAATCATATCACGATCCATCCAAAATTGTTTACTGAAGTAGGTACTCTAATTATGCAAGTAAATCGAAAGTTTAAATCTTTTTCTGATAATGATTTCTGGGCAGGCTTTCCGATGGAGACTTCTTTTCTGCGCATAGTTGTAGAATATTCTGAAGCAAGATCGCTTCGGTCGGTTTAGTGAATACATATTTTTAGTTTTTCAGATATCGCAATGGAACGAGCTTTGTTTTGGTAGAAGATGGAGAACTGAACCGTTAAAGCAATCTGAATGCAATGATGGATTTTGACGATATCTGGCCACAATCGTATGATTTTTATTGCGGTTCCTACCTCTACATGATGTTTTAAATTCGCCGCCGGCATAACGATATGATGAAAGTCAAAGAGATTTTTGAGGCTCTCCAGTGTCTTGGGAGGCAAGTTGTCTGTGCAAAAAGAAAAAAAAAAGTCATTTTTTGAATGAAACTGAAATCGGATTCTTTTTTTTTCCCAAAAGAAAAGAATAAAAGTTCAATTTTTTATCCCCCCCCCTCAAAAAATCTTTAGACAGATTTCTGTTGGGCTTAATAGTAAGAAAGTTTCATAACTTAGAAATGGTCAGGAAACGATGAATTCTTTGATCGACTTATCTTTCCTCACTGCAAGTTTCAATGTAGAATCATTAAGTCACGAAGTTGATTAAACGAAATGCACTATAGTTTAGTATTTCAGATATTAGTTTAATATTTAAAAAAATACTTTAGTCATTTCATACCGTTTGACTTTCTACAGTTACAATGACATTTTCGCTCAAAAATTTCCGTCTATGGACCAAAGTACTTAGACACAATGAATTTTTTTTTTGGGGGGGGGAGACAAATTCAGAATTTTGTATTTAATAAGATTTTTTCATAATTAAATATAAGGATTCAGAATCTGTACTATTGTTCTTTCATAACAATACAATAATACGATTACAATTATGTATATTTATGAAAACATAATCCAGCCGACATATTCCAGCGATACAAATACCTTTACAAAATAATAAATAAAAAATTTAATGCCGCACAATTATAAAATTTATTATTATAAATAAACTGTTGTATATTCGAAAAGTTGGTGAAAATTTTGGGAATTGTTTATATGAAATTAATTTTAAAAGTGTTTTCGATTATATTTTCTGATAGTCATAAGTATATTGTAATATTGTTCATAAGTGTATAAATACTTCTGCTAAAGACTATCGTGGTTCACTCACGATATTGATCTATTTAGATGTTATGAGTTTTTCGTATAAGTAAAGAATTAATTGCTCTTGCGAATTTTTGTGGCTGTGCAACTATTTGTTTTGAGCTTCGCTCTGGATTTTACTTATATATTAATAGCTTATATTAAAAAAAGATTAACAGGCTCAATTGTAAAAATAAGTTAAATTAAATCATTTAAAATGAAAGCAAATTAGATGTCATTTCGTTTTTACAATTTTTGTGACATTTTAAAGTGATCAGATTTGCTCAGTACTGGAATTCGATTTTTTGTTTGTCCTACAAAAAAAAAAAATCTTAATTGGGGGGAAAAGTTCTTTGCAGGAATTAAATGCTTTGGATTATTAAATGATTTGGATGTGCATAGAATAAGGTCCCTTCATTGCGATTAATGTAAATGAGCAGCCTACAAGAAAAATGTAAAAGTAGTAATAAAATATCTTATTTATTTTTCGTTTAATCAATCTGTCTCCCTCTTTTGAAAATTTTAATGGTTAAAAGTATAGTAATCGTCAAAAAATATGAACACCAAATTTTAATAAATCTCCACGTTTTAGATATCCTTAAGTTCGAAAACCACATTTTTGGAAAATAGCCGTCTGTCTGTCTGTGACGAAGGTAACTTAAAAACTCCTTGAGACAGACGAATAAAATTTTATACAAGCTTAAAACCAAATTTTTAGATTTCTATCAAATTTCAAGCAAACAGTATTCAAGCATTCAAAGGAAGTCTATTTGTCCGGTTTTTCGAATATAAGTTAACACAATAACTACAAAACGAAAAGTGTCAGATAGATGAAATTCGGTGCACAGATTTATCAACTTTAGAATAAATGTCAATCAAATGTTGGGTCAAATACAACTATGTGTTGACTGTCTGTCGGTCTATACTTTCAGATATAAGTAAACGCGATAATTCAAAAACACAATGACTTAAAAATATCAAATTTGGTATGAGATTTTGTAACTAAAAGTGCAGTTTTGTATCAAATATTTGTTTCAATCGATCGAGAAAAACGTGTCTAAAACAAAAATTCGATTTTTGGATACTATTAACCGCATGCCACGGATTAATTGTCAGATAACTAGTCAAGGATGCACGATCAATTCAGTAAAAATGCTAAATTCACACCAAAAACATTTCGTAAGTATTATACGCCATTGTCATCCAAGTTGTTCTCTGGCATGAGAAATTTATTAGAAAGTATGCGAGGAAGTTTTGGAGAGACCACTACCGCTGGTTTCCCTCACCCGGACCCTAGATTATGCTGTTGATTTCTAAAGCGCCCCGGGCTGAAATTCTGCAAATTTAGTCACTTTTGCATCGAACATCGCAGTTAGTTCCTGATTGCACAAATGAGACAATTAAGGCCTTTTGTATGTTTTTGAGTACATTGAACTGTAAGTTGAATAAATAACAATAATATGTATTAAATAAATAATGAGAACTTATTTGTAACGAATGTAAAAGTCCTTTAAATAAATTTATTCAGTTCTTCAATTCATTAAAATTCCAAAATTTTGATTAGAATTTTTCTAGATTACCAACTTACTCAATATAAATACATGGCTCACATACGATCGCCTTTTTCATATATTTAAGGAAGGAAATGTTTTACTGACTAAATATTGATAGATATTGGAAATAAAATTTAAACACCATCTTTCAATCCCTTATCTCGAAAACCATAGTTTCCATATGATAAGATCAAACCCATCCATTTAAAGTGTTTTAATGGATTTTTGATGAAGAAAAATATGCTAATGAATGCAGTTCATTCTGCAACAGCGACATATTCCCCAAATTAATGTCTTTAATGCGTATTTGTACAACAAATGAATATCAACGCTTTTAACGAATATCCCTAGATTCTTTATGCAATTTTAGCGCATGCAGTCAAAGCTCTTCGTAAAATCAAAGAACTCATATTCAACTGGCGACACGTTTTTCGTCTGTGATTCGTATCAATTGGTGAATGTCAAGCGGTGTTCTGAAATCTTCCTGCTAACATTGTTTTTCAAGGAAAATAATTTCTTTTTGAGGAAACTTTGGTGAGGGGCAATAGTCACAAAAAAGTTTACTGTTTTACGCCTTTGTTTTAGCATAAATATAATAAAAAAATTTCTCAAAACGTATTTGAGAAATGCAGTTACCTAATTATTTCAAACGGGTAACCTTGCAGTGCCCTCTTCAAAACTATTAACTTTAAAGTTGAAAAAGTTCCATGCTTTTTATAGGAAAATTCGAACTTTAGTAAGATTCTTATTCCCAAAAATATTAAAAGTCTTATTATTCCATAAAAGTAAACAGAATTATCAAATTTAGGCTACAATTAAATTTGTCTCATTTCAAACTAAAAGTTTAAAACAAGAACCAAAGTATCCTCGGTAAATAAAAATACGTATAAATGAGCATTATGCTTTTAAAATTCTTATTCCAGAATAGAAAAAAAAATTATATTTATTATTATATCACTAACTTTCTCTAAATACCATGGTGCAGTTTTGAGAAATCTGGCACATTGGTGCTAAACTATTTAAATATTCAATATTCAGATTATATGTAAAAATTTATTGTTTGTTTAAAAAGAAAATTTATACATGCATTTTTGCAATAAATTCAATGAAATCTAACCTAAAACTAAAGATGAATGTTGATACTCTGCAATCTAGACCGTTTGGCCTACAACTACCAAATTTGCCACATGTATACTTGGAGATCAGGAATGTGTATTTCGGAGTGAGTTTTTTTTGAAACTTTAATTAAGTAAAAATGAACATAACTTCCGAAAATATCACCGCACAAAAAATGAATTGTATCCCGTTTTAAAATATTAAAAAATGTTTTTAAATTTTACCAATTATTTAATAATCATGTCATTTCTTACTAAATTTTGGCAATTTTTTAAAAAACATTTTTGTTTTATTTCCAACAATAGATTACATTGTTCCCTGAAGTTCAAACCATTTTCATTGTTTCATGAACTATCTGATTGTATGGTTTTTTTTCCATTGTTGAAAACTAAAGAACAAGGAAAAAGTTTAATATCTGTATAGTTTGCGATGTGTATAAAACAAATAAAGTTATAATATTGCGAATTTTAGAAGTTAGAGTAACTGAATGTTTAAAATTTTACAAGACGAATCAAAAGGCGAAGTTTAAGTATTTCAGAGTTTAGAAGACAAATGATTTTAATAGTGTTATAATGTCATGGGATTGATGTTGATGAAAATTTAACTTGCGCAATACATAAAGCATATTGTTACGAATTTTACCGGGGTTCGTTTGGATAGCGGAAGTTATATGGTGTGGAGAATGCTCAATCAGCAGGCGGCAGTAGAAAAAGAACAACGACGTTTATTTACAAGAAGACACACAGGACAGCACAAAGACGACAACTATATACAGCACAGAGAAGACAATTATCTTCAGCCGAGACGTGCAGCATACAACCAGAATCTACTGCAGACAGTAGCGCACAGCTTAGTTCAGCACTAGCTTGACTCCGTCGCTGCTCTGCTAATCCCTGGAAGACCAGTTCTTCACCGTCGATTCCGTCTACTCTTCTCTGTCGCTTCCGACTACTCCGCTCTGTCGATTCCGACTACGACTACTACTTCGATTCCTGCATCGATTCCCACTACTCCGCTCCATCGATTTCGACTACGGCTCTCGACTCCGACGACTCCGCTCTGTCGCTTCCGACTACTACGCTCCGTCGTTTCCGACTACTCTGACTTCCCTGCTCTGGCAGCTGCAGACTTTTTTATAAGCCTCAGGAGGCGGGGCTAGAAGCCCCTCAACCAATAAGAAACGTTCGAGGCATATCTCGGTTCCTAGTGGACGGATCGGGAAAATTCTCGAAGTTTCGGGTATAATCCATTTTGGCACCAAAGTCGCCAAATACGTCGCCAAGTCGCCAAATGGTCGCCAAGCTCTGGGACTTCCAACGTGACACCCTGACTCCGCCCATTACCGATGACTTTAAAACAGTCTTTCCGATGATGGAACCAACTATGCTGGGAAGCCGAATTGCAGGTTTGTAACAATATGTAAGAGAACAATTAAATGAAAATGCCTTAAATATTTCATAATTTGGTCGAATCACGGAAATAAAAATATGTCTGCATGGTCTAAAGAGAATTGAAGATATCTAATATTCTCAGAGAACAAGCCTGGTCGTCAAAGGCAGACAATTTTAAATAAAAAAAAAGATCCATTGGACAGCCGCTAAAACTGAGTGGATTATGAAATATAAATGAATATTACTATCTTATAAAAAAACGCATCATTGTAGATCACCCTATCGATTATCTCGAAGAAAATATACCAATCAGCGCTCAGAGTTACTTCAAGCTGATTGACCTAAGATTATGAAAACGTTGATTGTTCTACAGTTTTACAGTAATTGCCGCCATTAATTAATTTTACGACCTCTTCAGCACATTTGATATTTACGACACAAAATAAAAGATTTGCTGTCTTGTCTTCGCGATGCCTACCTGATCCTCCAAGATGGGCATCTACAGCAGAAACAAATCCCGTTTTACTCTACCACTGTCATTATATTTTGTAGTTGGGAATTATTTACCATCCACTAGCTAAAGAGAATAAACAGTGTTAAGAGCGAAGGACTGAGTGCGATGTCCAACAATGTTACTAATTGGAGCATAAATAGCTCCATGCTCTTAGCCCTACGTGATAAATTATTCTTAAAATGTCCAACCTTAGCCTATTCCCATTTTATTTGGAGTGTTGCACTTTGAACTTGGCCATACATATGTAATAGATATATGCTTAATAATACCCCATCCTTAAAATATTCTATCTTACTTGTTCTCATTTTTACTTTCTCATATACATAGTATAGAGAAAAAGTAGCAATCATAAAAAAATTCGAACTCGAGATTTTGACAAATCCCCACGTTGTAGATCTCCCCGAGTTCAAAGAACGCATTTTTGGAAAATGTTCGTCTGTCTGACTGTGACAAAGATAACTGAAAAACGCTTTCTGATAGACGGTTGAAATTAGATATATGGTCTTTACACTAAATTTGTAGATTTATTACAAATTTTGAGTGAAATCTGTTCAGAGGAAGTCCATCTGATCGGCTGTTCAAATATAAATTAACACGATAACTACAAAACGAAGAGATCTAAGTATATAAGATTTGGTACACATATTTAACATCTATGATATAGACACCTGTTAAATCTGAGTTAGAAACAATAACGAGTTAATTGTCTGTCGGTCTGTACTTTCAGAAGCATATAAACTCGATAGTTCAAAAACGCTTTGACTTAAATATATCAAATTTGGTATGGGGTTTTGTGTCACATCGTTGTTTCAATCGATTGAGAAAAACTTGTCTAAAACACAAATTCGATTTTCGGATACTATTAACCGTATTCCAGGGATTAATCGCCAAAAAAAAATCCTGCCAAGAATGACACGATAGATTCAGTTAGAATACTAAATTGACAGCAGGGGTTAATATTTCCCAACTATTGTACATCAGTGCCATGTAAGGCCTTCTTTGGAATGACAAATTTATAAGAGAATATGCAAGAAAATTTTGGAGAGAACACTCCCGCTGGTTTTATGATGCTGCATTGTAGAGCTACAATATCGATATATACAGAAATAGACTTAAATTAAGAAAACGGCAAGCTTCTATAAAAAAAAAGTTTGTGTGTGCGTGTAAGTGCAATACGTTCTGCTTTGAAATGCGTTTGTTTTTATCATTGATACAAAAACATATTTTTTAAAACTTTCTTGTTGATTTAGGTGAGGACTTTCCGTAGAAAAGAATTTTTACCAATTATCACATTTATGCCTAATCGGAAAATGGAATGTCAATAATAATTTTTGGTATATGCGATTGAGACGCTGATTCAACATATTAATGAAAGCTAGAAAAAATAACTGTTTACTTGTATTTGGAGACAATCACACGTGGAATTTATTATATCAAGAGGAAAATAATCTTTGAAGTATTTCACGTTTCTCGGTGCTAGGTAACCTGCTGTTTCAATAAAGATATTCCCAGCGTTCTCCAGCATTCTAAACTACTTAGCTCTTAGCAAGTAAGTTATATAAGTAAATGAAACAATCAAATTTCATAGCATGAAATATACCTTTGATAACATCAAAATAAATTGTATTTATCAAAATGTTTAAAAGGGCTTTTAAGTGAATATTTATGTTGAAATAATTTACAAAAATATTAATAAAGAGATTTTATCATGATAGTCTTTTATAGCATTAATAACAAGAATAGATTTCTAAATAAAATAGAATAAATTTAATAAAATAATATATATAGAATAGAATAGATTTTTTTTGTTTTTATCAGTGAAACCGAATAAAGAATCAATAAGACATCTTTGATGGTAAATTTTTCATTTCATACATGTTAAATCTTAACATTTTTATATATAGTGTCTTTCTTTTTATTTATTTATCTTTTGCTTGATATTGTAGAGGTACTACGCAAGATACAAGAACTTTGGAGATTTCATAATTATGACATGCGAATTCTATTATTTTTTTTTCTATAAGGTTTCTTGGAGCATATCCACAAAATTCGCACAAAGAGAACCATACATCATAAACAAATAAGAACTGGATTCGAATACAAAAAAAAAACAACAACGTTTCAATTCGTATAATTGACATCTTCGATATGTTTGGCCAAAACTGAATCTCGTTCATTTTTGACAAATGATTCAGATGAAACTTAAACCCAGAAATAATAAGTTATTTCCAGAATTTTGTGAGTTTATGTTATATAACTCACAAAATAATATATATATATATATAAACACATGTTTTTAAAGTAATTTCATGGCTGAAGAGAGAAGACATTTTGAAATTTTAAAATTTCTACTTATTCGATCCCGGGAAACAAAATTGTTGTATAAGAAGAGGGTCGAAACTGACGTCCGTTCACAAGCCACACAAGAGCAAAAGAGACCGAAATATTTATCTGCTGTGACATTATACTATGAGATTCTTATAGGGATTCTTTACACATGTCGATTTAGGAAAGGGAATTATAGGAAAACTAGCTGACCCGGCAAACGTTATTCTGCCATATAATATTTTGGTCGTTAATTAAAAAATAACAAATGTATTTATTGTAAGTGCGTGGGGATGGGATCTATGACAGAAAGAGGAATGGAGCGCTGTAGACGATAATCGCCGATAGAAAAAACAACAACCCAACTATTCATTTTCTCAATACAATGTATTTCATTAACGTAACGAACATATAGTACATTGTTTGATCTCTCAACAGTTAAACGTAAAGTGAAAAAAGTAATATTTTCTTATCCTAAAGTATAAAAATGAAATAAAGAAAATCAATATTCATTTCGAAGAGCAATTGAGTCTACGATATTTTTTGTCAGTCCGTCTTTAGCCAACACGAATAAGCTCGATGGTTTGCCCACGCGAGAACATGCCACGTATAATTATCCGTGTGAAAAACTTGTGTGCCCATATCAAAGCCGCAAACAGACATCTTTTGGCCTTGCGACTTATTGATTGTCATTGCGAATACCAATCTAATAGGAAATTGAATGCGTTTGAATTAATTTGGCACGTCTGTGAGAATCATTGGAATTCGTGGCAGCAAAACATTTTCGGCTCGGAATTTGCCATTCAAAATGGTGGCTTCGATAATGTTTTTCATCAATTTTTTAATGACCAATCGTGTGCCATTGCACAGCCGTGGTGGGTTCGAATTCCGAAGTAAAATAACCGGAGATCCAACTTTCAGTAGTAGAAGGTGTGGTGACATGCCTGTCAAATCCAGTGAGTTCAAAAACTCAGTTGGATAATTTACAGCTTCGTTAGCATCACAAATTTATGATACCAAGACACTCGGCAACGACTGCTGTATATTGAAGTTTTAATTTTTTTTTGCTGCCAAAATGGCTCTTTCCGCCGTCCACGCATGATTCATGCATTGTGTGCGTACATCGAGAAATATGTGGTCAATGAGATCATTTTACGAATCAACGATAGTGCAGAAATTAGTGGGCAATTTTATGCATCCAGTATTTTCATAGACAACAACTTGCCATCGCCGATATCCAACAATTGGTCCGAAAATGTAACAGTAGATGGATCTTGTAGCATTTGGACGCGCATGTTCATTTTTAGCTGTACTTTTTCCAACATTACGCCATAGTGGCGATGATTTCAAGCAAGCGTTGATCTCATCAGCGTACGTTGAACGTGGAATGACGAGATAGGGACACCCTAATTACCTAGCGTTATGAAATATACTTTACAATCTATTCTAATACCTACCAAATACACATAAAAAATTTCATAAAAATCGATCGAGCCGTTTCGGAGGAGTAAGAACACAAACACCGTGACACGAGATTTTTATATATTAGATTTATTTCTTTAAAAAGAATTTGTTTAGGATATATTTTTATTTCTTTGCTTGGAGCGTGTGGAAATGCTGATTAAAGCAGTTTTACAGAGCTCGTGTAACATTAATTAAATAAAAAAAAAAGTTGAAATTGGATCAGGAAATAAGAGAACACTTTAGAATTAAGTTAATATGGGTTAAATTGCGATAAAAATTAGGAAATAATTAAATTTAAGTTAGATTTTAAAATATCCTTACATACATAGATATATATTCCTAATTTCAAACAACGGCCTTGAAATTCAAACCATTTTCATTGTTTCATCAAATTTTTAATCTTGACATTTTCTTCTAGTGTTGAAAACTAGAAAAGAAGGATTTTGTCTAAAATCTGTGGGGTTTACAAGGCGAATCAAAATGTGAAGTTTTAGTATTTCAAAATTTAGAACATAGATAAACCGCATATTTACGTTTTTAATAGCGCTGTAATGTCATGGAACTAATTCACATTAGAAGATTCCGTATAAAGAATGAACTAAGCATACGAAAGACAGTTAAAATAAAACTGCCTTAATATCGGAATTACGAACATTATATATAAATGACTTAAATGAAATTAAATATAGCCAATATCTCCAAGAAAAACCAGCTAGCCGCGAAAGGCGATTAACAATAATTTGAATAGGTTTTGATTTTGTAATATTTTGTTCACTTTATGATTTTACAGCACTTTCAAAACTTCTTTATTCTTTAATGTAATTTTCCAAATTTTATCAAACTGTTGTCTTAAAAATCCGCTCTTTGCATTTTAAAAAAATTTAGCAAAATATCATCAACTATATATCGTCTTTCTTTCTTTAATCTGTGATTTTAAAACAAGTTCTATGGCATATATGACAAAATATCTTTGAATTTGTTACTCAATAATAATATAACCTCCATATAACTTATTATTACTTGATTAAGGCTTCATCTGAATCATTTGTCGAAAATGAACGAGGCTCAGTTTTGGATAGACATATCTAAAATGTCAATTGAATGAATTTAAACGTTTTTTTTCCTTCCAATCCAGTTCTTATTTGTGATGTACAGTTCTCTATGTGCTCTATATTATATTAGAATGATCCAAATGCCATTCCCTTTTTATGCGAAGACTAGGTAAATGTTTCGGCAAAGCTGTTACTTGTAGAAAGATATTCTAAAAACATCACGAGCCCAATACTTTCTAATTTATTAATACAATGGTTATTTGCTTTATATTGCTTAATTTCATTACTTTTTTGTCCATTGTTTTTCATATATGCCTTCTATGTTTAAACTAAATATTTGTTTTAATTCAATAAAAGTTTACAATAGCTACATTACATAAGAATATTTTGTTATTTGTATTAATTAATCGAATCAAACAGATCTAAGAAGCTAGAACATTAGTAGATTATCTTTTCAGAGGTGACGTAAACTCAAATAATTGCCCTTTACAAGTACTTAAAAAAATCATAAATTTATATCTTTTTTATTTTCTTGTATACGATGTATAGAGAAAGAATTTATATATAGAGAAAGAATTTCCCCCTTTTTAACTAGGCCATGGATATGTAACGGATATATACTTAATAATACGCCATCCTTAAAATATTCTACCTTATTTTCGCGTATACGTAATACAGAGAAAGTAGTAATCTTCAAAAAATTCGAAATCGAGATTTTGATGAATCTCCACGTTTTAGACATCCCTTAGACAAAAATTATCAAAACTTCATATTTTGAGCTGCGGAACTGCTGAGTCGTGAAATTCTCACCAAATTCTTTAGTATATATCTAAAGCAAAATACTGCCACAAAAATTGTATTTTGTCTTCTAAATTAAGGCTTGTTTTATTTGCAGCGTCATCCGTAACTGGCAAAAGAATGTAAATGGGAATGCATACTTTCGAAAGCTATGTACCCACATTAAAAATAGGACATTTATTTTTTAGAAGAAGTAGACATTTACTATTTTAAAAACATGTGATCTGTAGATTTCGATTGTATCGGTGTTTCAAATCTCACTGAGTCAAGGAAAAAGAACATTTTTTCGATTATATCCGTATATGTCTTCCAACGAATATACGAAAGTAACTTAAAAAACATATCTAGATATATATGAAATTTGGCACGTGATGGATTGTTGTAGATCTAATTCAGATTTTGGACGACATCCATTTGCAGGAGAAAGGAATCGATTTTCTTAACTGTGCTTTGAAATGGCACAAAAGAATAATTTTTTTTTTCATAATTTACCAAATATAGACAAATCTAAAAAATGCCATTGAATATATATTGAAAATATATTGAATATTTATGAATCCCGGACATTTTATAAAAATGTGTTTTTCGAACTCAGGAGGTCCAAAATGTGGTGAAATCTCAAGTTCGAACTTTTTCATGATTACTGTACTTTATCTATAGTACGTATAGAAGAAAATAAAAGCAGTTAAAGAAATAAGAGTAATAATTTCTTTAATAGACAACAGAACGCAAAGAAAATAATTTCAAATTTTTTTTGGGAAACTATTTTTTTAATGAATATTTTAGTCACGTGACTTTCGATTAGGAAATAATGATCTTTTGACAAAATTTTATTTGATTAAGGAAAATTTGTCTTAATGCCTTATTTATTATTATTATTTATCCAACAAATTTAATTGATGAATCTATGATAATTTATTTTACATTTAAGGGTAGGATTTCATTTATTCATTAGAAAAAAGAACAACAACAAAGAAAATAGATACAAAAGTAGAAGACAAAGAGCATGTATAATTTTTGGTAAAATAATGCAAATACATATGAAAAGGTTTTTCAGAACTGCTAAGAAAAAATTTTGTATGTTATCTTTAATCTTCTTTTAAGACATGCTGTTAAGTGCTTTTATTTTCACACTCTATTTCTCAAAGCAAATAAAAAAATAAACACACCACAAGAAAGAGTAAAAGGATATATAAACAATTATTTCCCGGAATTTCTAGTATTTTAGAATACGAGGATATTTTAGAGCTTCTATGGATTACCAAACTCGAGACAAATGAATTACACTGGTGTGCAAAACTTAAGCAACAATGCAAATTTTAAGCAGATAGCCATGAAATTGCAGAAAAGAAGTTCGTGCGATCAGTACAATGAACACGTAATTCAAGAGAAAGGTCATGCGTATGCAAATATCAGGAACAAAACGTCACAGGCGACATGAGCGTACGCAAAACACGTGCGGAAGGCGCGCGTAGTTCAACACTACAATAAAAGGAAGGACGGAGACGCAATTAAAGACATTCGCTGCAAGTGCACGTGAGTTAATTCGGGAAATATGGCTAGCAGAAATCACCTGGACGATTTCAAACGTGGAAGAATGATGGGAAAGCTGGAAGAGGGGCGTAGTGTGACCAGTGTAGCTGAAGAGTTCGGAATCAACAAAAGTGTCGTTTCGCGCGCTGGGAAAGCCTTCCAAACCACAGGTACAACTGTGAGAAAGGTTGTTGGTGGCCTCCCCAGGAAAACAACTGCAGTGGATGACCGACATATCGTCCTGCAGGCGAAAAGAACCCGAAACCAGTCAGCAAGCGCCATTGCTCAGCAACTGTGTGCAGCAACGGGGCGACAAGTGTCGCGTTTTACTGTGTCCAGACGCCTTCACAAAGGTGGCCTATTCGGCCGCCGTCCTGAACGCTGCATTCCTTTGACAGTTTCCCACCGGCGGCACCGTTTAGAGTGGTGCAGGGAGCACAAAAACTGGACATCTCATCAATGGAGTGGTGTCCTCTTTACAGATGAGAGTCGTTTTAGTGCCACAAGCTATTCCCAACGCCAGCTGATTTGGAGAGAGGTCGGGACACGGTTTCATCTCAGTAACATCACGGAAAGAGACCGTTTCGGTGGTCCTGGAGTTGTCGTCTGGGGAGGCATTATGATGAACGGGCGGACTGAGCTCCACGTTTTCGACAGAGGTTCTGTAACTGGAGATCGCTATTGTCAGGAGGTGATCTTTCCCCATGTGCGTCTATTCCGAGGTGCCATTGGATCAGACTTCGTTTTTATGGAGGACAATGCACGGCCACACAGGACTCATGCTGTTGAGGAGCTCCTGGAAAGTGAAGATATCACTCGAATAGATTGGCCGGCGTGCTCCCCTGATTTAAATCCGATAAAACATGTGTGGAATGCTTTGGGAAGACGCCTTGCTGCACGATTACATCCTCCTGGGAACACCCGACAACTTAAACAGATGCTGATTGAGGAATTCGCACTCTTACCTCAAGAACTTTTGGACAATCTGGTGCTGAGTATGGGGAGACGGTGCGAAGCAACCATTGCAGTAAGGGGAGGGCATATCCCATACTAAGGAACATCTGCTTGCTGTTCTTCCTTTTGGACAGACAATCATGTGTAACGGTACTATGAGTTCAATAAAGCCTTTTTTTTGCTTTATTCCATACTGTATGCATTGTATTAATTTCTGCACAACTATGCTTTCGTCATTCTTTCAGAACAAAATGCTGTATCTGATTTCTGAATTTCATGTCTCTCAGATGATTTCTCATGAAGTTATAGCAAAAAACATACCTGTTGCTTAAGTTTTGCACACCAGTGTAGTTTTTATAGAAAAGGCCTACTGAAAGTAAAAAGACAATGCCAAAGGACTAGTGAACTTAAAAGTAGCTAGATTTACTGAATTTTAATTCGCAACTTTCTATATTTTTTGAAAGTCAGATAAGAATTCTTAGTTTTATAATTCTGTGCGTCTTATTACTTGAAATTTCAAGAAATGAATTTTGAAGTTTCTTAAAGTTTATTCCAATTTATATATTTATCTTTACAAGAGTAAATAGAATTGAAAAGATGCAGGTAAATATTGCATTATTTCGATAAAAGAAATTGTGCTATGCATTCAGTGTTTTTTTTAATTCACCCGAAATTCGTCTAGTGAAAGTAACAACAATCAACAATATGAGCACTATTAATTAATGATCAACATACTCATATTATAGGAATTGTTAAATGATAAAAAGAAATTGGTAGTTCCTTTTCTTTAAAATATTGTCAAATTTTTATTGTACCTCCAGAACATAAAAGAACAGCTAAATCAACAGTTTGGAGAAGGAAAAAATATTCAAAAACTTTTCTGCTTTGATAAATAAAAATAACTTTCTAGTTTTCTTATTTATTGTCCTTTTTAACTTTTATATGAGAATCTTTACATAATTCTGATTTACTAAGTGGCGTTCTTTATTTCCTTTCTTTCTTTTTTTTCACAGTTAACAAAGCATGTTTATATGATAATATTCGTTATATGTTAGTGATTCAATCAAATTAATGGTATCATGATAGCTTTTATAACTATTACTAGCCGCTTTTGGCGACTAGCTGATTCTCCGAATATATTGTTTATATTTGATTTTTGTTAAACTTAGATGAAATACCATGCCCATGTTTCTCTCAAATTGACAATAATAAAATCACAATGGTCTTACTTATAGTCTCAATGAACAGAAAACAGTCTCTATTCAATGAACAGAGAATAATTTTACTTATTTTCTGTTCATTGAGTACATGAATTTTCCTAATAAAACCCACTCCCATGAAATCATAGCGCCATTGAAAATGTAAACTTCTCATTCATCTATTTTCTAAATTTCGTAGTATTATAACTTCATTTTTTATTCAGCTTGTAATTACACAGATATGAAACAGAATCCTTCTTTACATAACACCGAAATAAAATCATGCAATTAAATAATTGATGAACGGTTTGAATTTCAATGAATGAGTTTTTTTGGACAACAATCTTATCTACTGTAGTAAATTATGCAAAAGAAATATTTAAAAAAAATTGCCAAATTTCAGGAAAAATTTGCAATACTATTAAATTGATATTATTAAAAAGACAATTTTTTTAATATTTTGGATTGGTACAAAAATCATTTTTGTGCATCATTATTTTGGGAAATTATTGCGGAGAAATGTCAAAATTCAACTTGATTTTTAATTGTAATTAAAATTTCAAAAAGATCGCTCCGAAACGCACATTTTTACTTTCCAATGTACACATGAACCAAATTTGATAGCTATAGGTCAAACGGTTCGGTCTGGGCCTGACTCTTTTCCAACTCTTGAAATGTTCTCCAACGAGGAAGGAGCCTCATAAAATTGTTCGCTAATTAATGGGAATACAAGAATACATTTTTCATTATGTACCATAAAATATGCGAAATATCTGAAAAATCTGGTTCAAAACGTAAAAAAACTAATAAGGAAGATAATTTAGAATATTTAATGTATGCCAGATTTTTGTGACTTCCGTTATTTAAGACTTTTTTGTTTATCTAGTTCTTTTTATGTTGAGTGACAAAGTATTTCAGTCATAAAAAATGACATTAAGAAAGCATTAACCTCATTTTCAAACTGTTTCTTGCATTGTATGATAGCATAAATGCTCTCAACTCTAGATGCATACCTTATGATGTCTTAATAATCAATCGTATGAAAACAGTCTAATCAACAAGTAAGAAAACATTTATTTTAAAACTATTCTGGCCAACATCATTTGGTAAACAAATAGAATTCTCAGGTTTCCTTGCAATCTATGTAGAATTTCAAGATCTATTAATTACAAACGCGTCTCTCAATTGGAATGATGGCTCTTGCTGCCTTTTCCACAAGAAACAATTTTATAGTTTCAGTTAAATTTATGGATAATATGGTGCATAGAAAAAGTATTCCAATTCATTCACAAGGACTCCGATATTCATTGATTTGGCAATGCTTGGCAAGAAAGTCATATTTGATCATGTTTCGACAAACGTGTGGTTATATAAATTTCATTTCAAAAGAATCCAACTATTTATTTCAAAAGAATGCAATTTGAATAGAAGCACATAAGATTCAATTTATTCATTCTTCCTTTCAATCGCAACTTACTAAACAATTTTTAAATACAGCAGGCTTATTTCGTATGCTTCCAAAAAATTTCTACTCTGCACTTTGTTATTAGAGTATGAATTATGAAATTAGCACTACTTTATAGATCTATAAATTCACTGTGATACAAATGCATAGATTGTGGTTTACTTAGACAGCGAATTAAATGTAAAGAATTGTTGCGTACAAGTTAAATGTCTTTAGCATTGTTTAAAGCTTAGCAAAACAAATTTAATCTAAAATTTCTTTCTGCTATTTTGGAAAATAATTCGCAATTTGTTATTATAAGATAAACATTTATATATATAAATACTGCTCTGCGGATCACAAATTATTCAGATATGAATCTCAAATTTAAGGGAACTCGCATTGAATTCCAAATGAATTGAGATTTTCATTTTAAAATAAAGTAAATATCAGAGATTGGTGGAAAAACAGTTTTAAATTTTGACTATTAATTTCGAATTTGTGGCAAATTAAAATAAATCTTTTCTAATAGTCTTATTTTTTCGTATACGAAATTAGTCTGCCTATAAAAATCTTTAATTAAATATAATTCTTAGGTAGCAAGTGTCCGAAGTAAACTTCTCAACATGCATAGAATGTCATCCAAATTTGATGGAAAAAGAAAATGGGTTTTTTCCCACTTTTAATCTCTTTTATCATCATCATTATAACTATTAGTTGAGATTCGGATATGAAAATACTTCAATTTATAAATGCAATGATAAATCAGGGAGAAATCCCCTAAGTTTTCTCTCATACTCTTTGAAAAAAAATGCTATCTCATTTTCTCCAGCATAAAATTTGTAGTCAAATGTCAAGTTGCTTAGATTTTTATTTTCAGAATACCGTGTAGGAGCTTTTTATGTTTGGTAGTATTAATACAAGATCTAAATCTCGCGCAAGCTGAAGTTGAATGAAAAAAGATGGAGCGTTCGCGAACCAAATCATCCAATAGGAAAACTCTAAACAAAATTTCAGACCACGAAAGGGCAAAATCGAGGACCGGCAGTTGGCTCATTTATATCGAGATCTTTCGGAATTCCAAACAATTGAATCAAAAAGTATATAGTAATACATATAGAAAAAAAGAAAATATGTAATAGTAGAGTACATCAGAAAAGCATAATGATCACCGAAGTTATTGTTGATTATGAATTCGTCCGTTCTTTAGACAATAACTTAAGGATGGTGAAAGATGCAGACTAGTAGAAATTTCAATAAGATTACCAGTACCATTGTGCTTCATATTGCAGTGAAGAAAATCGAGTATGCATTTTGGAACTCATTTTGAAAATTAGATTTGACACAGAATTATTATATTAGTATCAGGATCACATACAAAATTTCATTTATTTAAACTTTTGCGTTTTTGAGCTATGTGTTTATATGCAGACGATTGTACAAATCAATACAATCAATGGTTTGACAAATTTCATTTAAAATTTGATATAGATCTACACATTAGATGCTAAACTGTGTACCAAACGTTATTCATTTAGAACTATCCTTTTTGTAGTTATTTGCTCACTTGCACACAGACAGACATCTCATGTATGGATTTCTTTCAAGAAATGATAAAAATCTACAATTTAGTGATCACACAAATTTTTTTTTATCAGTCTGGCTCAAATCTTTTGAGCCATTGAGCTGACTAACAGAAAAAGTAATACAGAGAGAGAATTACAAAAATATGTGTTTGCCCGACTTAGAGAGATATATAATATGGATAATTGTCAAAATATTTAGGTCGAAATTTTTGAATATTTCAATGTTTTTTTATCCTTTAGTAATTCTTCGTATATGAGAGAGTAAAATGGCAGACGGGAAGAAATAAGAATTTGGTAATACTACTACTAGTATCTTTAAATATTATTTGATGACAAGTGATAAAAAAAATGCTCCAATTCAAAAAGAACTTCCTGAAATGAATAAAATAAACGGAAGGAAGGGCTTGCTGAATGTTAAATTTTTGAAGTTATTTTTAATTACCTATATTAATTATGTCCATAGTTATTTTGAATTATTATAAATACCTTTGATTAGAAGAGACCGCTTGCAACAAGTTCAAATTGAAACAATCATAAAATGGATACAATCAATTTTGATATACTAATTTGGAGTAAAATTATCTTCCAATCTCTTTTTTTATTTGCAATTTTTAAAAATAATTTTTTTTTTCATTAGTATCGATTTTCTTTTCGGAATTTGTCCATCCATACGTATACATCGTATCCGCACAATATTTGCAGCTCCCCCAGGCTGGGAATTAGAGAATTTAGTTACTTCAGTTTAAAAGTAAAGTAATTATATATACCAGATCAGATATCGTTTTCATTATATGTAAGTTCATGTAGTCTGATAGAAGTTAAAGAAAAGTTATAAAATTCCTTGAATTAGCCAAGAAAGTTCCTGTTTTTTATTCTTTTTTATCATCCATTCTCATGCTCTCTCGTCATCAAGAGATAATCGGTTAAAGTTTAAATAAAATTTATTATTATGTGCCAGGAGAAAATTTTCAAACTGCTTTTTGCCAGTCAGCCGAATTTGATGCTGTTATTGTATGCATTTCTGCGATTAATGTCACTCTGCTGTGTCATTTAGAATGGCACTCAAATGTGTACTGCTTTTCTGACGCAATTTCTTCAGTAGAAATTTCCAGAAGAGCGTCCAGCTTTTTATTGAACAGCTGATCCCTCGTCTGTTGTGCCAGCCAACTAATCGATCGATACCACTTTGCTATCAACGATGAGAACGGAGCAAGAATGTGGTCAAATCGTCGAGGCACCACTACATGGCAGCATTTTTTCCCTCAAGAGCGAGCAGAAGCGTCTTTTTTACTTCTACCGATAGACGAGATGATGTAACTGCTGAGCGTCATGTGCCAAATAAACAAGTCGGTCGTGCTAGGCGAAAGAGAGCTCTTTGCACTGCTCGATTCGAGGGGGGAAAAAAGATAAAATATTCCACGACCTGAACAAACGTCAGGTGCGAAGAGCAAAGTTTCCTGCTGCTGTTGGCATCAAGGTTGCGCAGAATTATTTTGCTCAATCTTATACAATTCTGCTGGCTTTTCAAAGAAAACGCAATTACTGAGACATCTTTTAGAGCATTCAGATTGACGCACCAGTTTTCCTCGTTATTTACGAATGTTTTCGTAGCATTTGTGTGCCTGTCTAATTGTTATTGCCAAACTGAAATTTTGTCAATCGTTGTTATCGATATTTCGAAAGTGACGTAATCAATATCTGATATAAAGTTCTAATATCTATTGAACTAGAAAGCTTCATTTACAATGTACATGCATTCTAAAAATATTAATTTAATATTAAACTTTTTAAGCACATTCTGTAGTCTTGAAACATCTGCTTGTAATATTTCTAATATTCATTCCTAAAAAAGTTACTTTAAACGTTTTCTTTGCATTCATATAAAAACGATTGCCAGAGTTGAATGCGAATCGAATATCATATGACATTTGAACTTAGGCTAAAAAGTGTTGGATAACACATTCTTTTAGTTTCTTTATTTACAATGAAATATTTACTATCACAAAAATGTTTTTACTTCTCTACAGAACTTAACACATTACTCATAAATAGTGCATAGATTGTAATAAATTAATATAAAATACTGTTTTATTAGAGATGTTTTAAAAAGTAGTAAAATTTCAAGTAGATTATTCAGAAAAATTTGCTACTAAAACAACAATATGTTACTATAAAATATGTTACTATAACGATGTAAATACACTGGTGTGCAAAACTTAAGCAACAAGTATGTTTTTTGCCATAACTTCGCGAGAAATCATCTGAGAGACATGAAATTTAGAAATGAGATACAGCATTTTGTTCTGAAAGAATGACGAAAGCATAGTTGCGCAGAAATGAATACAATGCATACAGTATGGAATCAAACACAAAAAGGCTTTATTGAACTCATAGTATCGTTACACATGATTGTCTGTCCAAGAGGAAGAACGGCAAGCAGATGTTCCTTAGTATGGGATATGCCCTCCCCTTACTGCAATGGTTGCTTCGCACCGTCTCCCTATACTCAGCACCAGATTGTCCAACAGTTCTTGAAATAAGAGTGCCCATTCCTCAATCAGCATCTGTTTAAGTTGTCGGGTGTTCCCAGGAGGATGTAATCGTGCCGCAAGGCGTCTCCCAAAAGCATTCCACACATGTTCTATCGGATTTAAATCAGGGGAGCCCGCCGGCCAATCCATTCGAGTGATATCTTCACTTTCCAGGAGCTCCTCAACAGCATGAGTCCTGTGTGGCCGTCCATTGTCATCCATTAAAACGAAGTCTGATCCAATGGCACCTCGGAACAGACGCACATGGGGAAGGATCACCTCCTGACAATAGCGATCTCCAGTTACAGAACCTCTGTCGGAAACGTGGAGCTCAGTCCGCCCGTTCATCATAATGCCTCCCCAGACGACAACTCTAGGACAACCGAAACGGTCTCTCTCCGTGATGTTACTGGGATGAAACCGTGTCCCGACCTCTCTCCAAATCAACTGGCGTTGGGAATCGCTTGTGGCACTAAAACGACTCTCATCTGTAAAGAGGACACGACTCCATTGATGAGATGTCCAGTTTTTGTACTCCCTGCACCACTCTAAACGGTGCCGCTGGTGGGAAACTGTTAAAGGGATGCAGCGTTCAGGACTGCGGGCGAATAGGCCACCTTTGTGAAGGCGTCTGGACACAGTAAAACGCGACACTTGTCGCCCCGTTGCTGCACACAGTTGTTGAACCATGGCGCTTGCTGACTGGTTTCGGGTTCTTTTCGCCTGCAGGACGATATGTCGGTCATCCACTGCAGTTGTTTTCCTGGGGCGGCCACCAGCAACCTCTTTCACAGTTGTACCTGTGTTTTGGAAGGCTTTTCAAGCGCGCGAAACGACACTTTTGTTGATTCCGAACTCTTCAACTACACTGGTCACACTACGCCCCTCCTCCAGCTTTCCGATCATTCTTCCACGTGTGAAATCGTCCAGATGATTTCTGCTAGCCATATTTCACGAATTA
The DNA here is from genome assembly GCA_026543865.1 of Argiope aurantia. Lineage (NCBI taxonomy): Eukaryota > Metazoa > Arthropoda > Arachnida > Araneae > Araneidae > Argiope > Argiope aurantia. Next base: position 89,925 of record JAPMOR010037879.1, on the reverse strand, counting down.
ACTCACGTGCACTTGCAGCGAATGTCTTTAATTGCGTCTCCGTCCTTCCTTTTATTGTAGTGTTGAGCTGCGCGCGCCTTCCGCACGTGTTTTGCGTACGCTCACGTCGCCTGTGACGTTTTGTTCCTGATATTTCCATACGCATGACGTTTCTCTTAAATTACGTGTTTATTGTACTGATCGCAAGAACTCCTTTTCTGCAATTTCATTGCTATCTGCTTAAAATTTGCATTGTTGCTTAAGTTTTGCACACCAGTGTATGCTACTATAACGAAGTTACATTTTATTATAAAGTAAATATATACTATCCAAATACTTTTGGATAGTCTCATTTGCTTTGTAACAAAATTTCAACTGAAATTAAATTTTTTAAATCATGATGCAGCTTATAGGATAATTCCAATGCACTGCCAATCGACAATTTATGATATCAGAGTCAAAGAGGAAGTTACAAATTTTCATTAAAATATGGTGCCATCTCATGAAATATTTGTATACTGATGATGGCGAGAGATAAAGAAGCAGCCAGGACCATTCCAGTCTATAACATGGGTTTGTGCAATCTATAATGTGGCATAAGGACGCCTAACGTGTAAGACCGCCAACTCCATACCGTATATTTGGGAATATACTCGCCTTATATGGTTATAAAAAGTTAAAACAATAATTATAAAGATGCAGATATATTTTATTTAATCGAAAATGCTTGTATATAGCATTTAGGTTATATAAAGAGGTTATGACCTCGAAGAGTAAATAGTATACATTTCATCGATTTCTTACTTCTTATTTGGAATTTACTCATATCATTTTCTAGGCTAACAAGCTTAAGTGGTATGAGACAATATTATGTTTAACATCTAACATTTTTAGCTCCGTTCAATTTTTAAAAATCTTCGACTGCATTTTAAATATACATTGGTTTACATATTCATCTAATGAGGAGTAAATACACCAATATACAACATTTACAAGAGGAGGTTCCACAATAATTTCTCAAAGGGCTCTGGATACTCTGGTACCGACACTTGTGATAATCACAAATGCAAAATGTCTAACAGATTCTTGAATTCAAGCGACATAGAACATTTCATTATATCAAGTAGAGTTAAATTGCCACTTTTCATTAAGTAAAGAAATTTTTTGAACAGATGTACTTTGAAGAGAGGATTTTGAAATATTGAAAACATATATCAAAATTTAAAAAATGTTGATTCTGCATTCTTTTGATTTCAGCTACTCTCCTTTTAAACTGATATGTTTTATTTCGCAATATTTAAGTTTTGATTTTCACGCTTTGAAATGTGGAGATAAACAAGTAGATTAAAATAAATTCAATGTTTTAAAGATTATGGTAACTCTATGATTCTGGTTTCACGAGATAGAAAAACTATAAAAGAGATGCTGATCTAACTGCAAATATATAAAAAAATTATATTACTGAAAGAAAGAAATAAAAATTCCTAAATGAAACATTTATTATTGTTTTCCATTTATAATATTTTGATTTGAAAATAAAATGCTTTGTGTTAACTAATACGTTTAAAGATTTGTGGTTTTTCCTAAACATCTATGAAACATATGCAGCTTAATAAGATATGCAGCTTAAGAAGCAGCTTAAGAAGAAGCTGAAACATATGCAGCTTAAGAAGTTACATTTGTATGAGAAATCTCGTACATTTTGCTTTCTAGGAGTTTTCCTTTTCTAGTCTTTTAGAAACAAATTTTCCATTTTGTTTTCTGAAATTTTTTCCAAGAGCATAGCAATTTTCAGCAAAGAATCTTTGAGTTTTGTATTAAAAATGCTCTCCTCTAAAAATATATAGCTTTTCGGATAGGTCAAACTTAATAGTAAAAGTCATACGTTAAAGAAAAAAACAATCAGAATAATTACTATAAAAATTGAGGTAATTCTGCATTTTATTCTTAAGCATTTCTTTTTTTAAAAAAAAATATTTTTAGTTCATTCTTAGTCTTTAAAAATTTTAATAGTATTTTTTTTTTCGAAAATGCTACAAATTTTTGTGGGTTTATGTTTTTATGAAACGTTTCTTCAAAATTAATAATTTAAAAACGAGAGTAAAAAAAGCGACAGAAACATTTAATATTTTCTTTTCTTTCCACAACACTAACATATATATTTTATTATAAGATTCTAGATAGTTAGATATTCTTAACATCTATTCTATGCCTAGAGGAGATTTTATTCCGTGATGTAAAAGGGTGGGAAAATTTATGGTATAAGCCGAGGAAGTGGCTTCACGAAAAATTTTCGCATACTCCTTTCCCCTATATGAAATTGTAGACCCTGGGCAAGGCCGAGAATGCTACGATTTCATAGTTTCATAGTTCTGAATATGAGAGTTTTGTGTTTCGTAATATAAAGAAAACGAAATATGTATTTTGCATATCCTTTTATTGACTAATTGAAACAGAAATTTGGCGCAGAATTATAATTTTAGTAACAGCATTACAAACCAAATTTCATTTTCTTATTCACATGCATACATGTGAATGTATAGACATACATACTGTCAACGTTTAGACAGATTTGATTCAAAATTTGATAAAAATCTGTACTTTAAATGCTAAAATCGTGTAGCAAATTTCACTTATCTAGATCTATGTGTTTTTAAGTTATCGTATATACACGCATACCAAAATACAGATCAACAGGTGCCTTGATACATTTGATGAAGAATTTTATACTGATCCATATTTTAGGCTTTAAATTTAATCTAAAATTAAATTTCATTCATCCCGTTCTTTACGTTTCGCAACTATCATGTTGTCCTGGAGCAGATAGACAGAGATATTTCTTACATATGAGTTTCAAAATTTAATAAAAATCTACTAATTTGATGTTTTGAGTTATAATATTCAAGACAGAAAGAAAGACATGATGTCAAAAATGTGCTTTCATGATTCAAGGAGGTCTGAAATGAGACGATTCGCCCAAATCTCGAGTACCTTCTTATTTTTTTGTACTCTAGGCAGCAGAAAAAGAACAAAAATTAATTGATAACAATTCATAATTGAAATGCTGAAGTAAGTTGTTGTTATATGTCAAAGTGTAAAGCTGCTGAACATTTTGCAATGCGTTTTCATAATATTCGTTTAGTAAAATTGGTCCTTAAGCTCTTACATTTATGTAACGTTCTTTGAATATTTGGTCTATTATTATCATACATTTTCACATCTATTCATCATTCATTTTCTACATTTTCTTTGTTACATATTTTTCATTTTGATATACTAGCCGCTTTTCGAGAACAGCTCGTTCACAGGATATATTAATGGTGTTTAAATTTATATGAATCTCTTGCACTTAATTTGATATTCATGGTTCCTTTAATAAAGTATTCTTAAATTTCCAATTGTGAAAGATATTTATTTTATCAGATATGTTTCTTAATGTACTAGTAAATTAATATCTTAAAGGTCCTAAATTCCATGAAACTCTGAATATTTAAAGAAGGAAGCAAAATTCATTATAATATTATCAAAGAATATGCAAAAAAAAAAAAAATGAATACTCATTCCTAGGATTTAAACAATAGAAAAGAAATCTGCAATTAAGCATTTGCTCAAACAATAAAAACTGCTTGAATTTAATTGTAACAGTGGAAAGTATTGTCCCTTATTGTGCATAAGAATGTTTTAAAAGATTTATTAAATTTAAGGAAATTTGCATACGACTAAGTCAGTATCACTGAAAAAAATATCTTTCTTTCTTTTTTTTTAGTTTGAAAGGGACATAAAAATTATTTTTCTGTCATAATGTATAGGAAAGTCATCGCTAAAACTTGTCAAAATTGAGTTAATAATTAGAATAAATAATTAGAATTAAAAATATATCACTGTATCATCATTATCTGATGTACGCATTTTTATTCTCTAAATTATATGTCCGAATTCAGTAACTCTAAATAGTATTCAGTAACTTACGAGTCTGAATTCAGTAACTGTAAATATAACAATTTTTTGTAGAGTATCAATATTAGGACATAATAAGTTAGGACATATTTGCTATTAGTAGAGATTATTTTTAGAGATTATTAGTAGAGTTTATTTCTTTCATTCTGTACAATTTCCTTGTCTCGTGGATTGCTAAATCATATTAATATTTAGATCAAATGAACAATTGAAAAACGTTTAAAACTTAATAAAACATATTCAAGATGACCTTACTACTCAAATTAATAAAATATATGAAATAAATAAGAAAATAATAAGAAAAAAAACTGTTTCGGAAAAAAGATATGTATATATATATTTAAATGGATAAAACTGATTCCCTTTTGTACATTTAGTTGAATTAACTCTGTTTTTACTTCAAGATACATTTTCACTTTTCCGTTTTTCGGAAACAGGATGCACGTATAACTTTAAGGTGAGAATGCAGAAGCGTTGTGATTTTGTTTTGAAAAGGAAGATATTGCTCAACGTATCAGTGTGAGAAAGATTCATCGTTAGATAATATTGTAGACAAGGCTATTTTTTCAGGAACTGGTAGTATTTTTAACGCAACAATAGGAGTAAAACTGCATATTTAGATTGACCCATTTTTCTTCTTTGCAGCGAATTTTAATTTTGAAATTACAAAGAATGTTTATTAACGACCCAGGTGCCGTTTGTTTTTCGATTGAACCACATTTTTTAAATAGAATAGAAAATTTGTAATGCAGTGCAATATTTTTAATTTTGCTTATTAGAAATAATTTAGGATTATCATGCTCGTGAAATTGTATCTAGAACTATATTACGAGTAGGACGGATAAAGAATTATTCTAAAATTTTTAAATAATTTAGAATACAATAATTTCTTTATTTTTAAAATCTACTTTATTTACTTGTGTTGCTTGCACTTATTCCATTATATGAACGATGAATGTTAAACTACAAAAGTAATTTAGCTCTTATAAAATGGCAAAAAAGTCTTCATATGATAGTAAAATGCATATCTATAATTTGATATTTGGAAGAAAATATAGTTTTATTGGTAGATCCTCACAGGATTTATTTGTGTAAAAAATTTAGATAAATAAACGAGCTTTTTTTTGTCCTGTTTAAAACCAAGCACATAATTACGAAAGCCAGGGCTAAAAGACTCCCGTAGGATAAGAATAACATGCCTCAAATTAATATTATCAATTTTAGTTTAATTTGATAACGAAGTCATTCGATCTTCAAAATTCTTTTAACTATTATTATGGACAACAACTCGTATTATTTATTCTTTTGAAATTATTTTGTATTTTCAATACACTATTTGTAATCATACCCATTTAAGCGAACACAGTTCAATTTTGAATCTATTATATAATAAATGGGATTAGAACATAAAATAGTCATAGGAATAATTATAAGAATAGTTATATATGGGAACAAGAAGCTGATAATGCGTGTGTATATGTTCTTCTGCAATTAAAAAAACTGAAACAAATTGCGGCTAGAGCTGACAACTTATGCATTTAAACATTTAGGAAAAACGGTGCACTATAGTAAATCACTATCTTTGAATATGAAAATGAAACCAAATAATAGTAATGTAGAATTAATAATAGTAATATAGAATTTTATGTTATCCTACTATAAATGGACAACAATGATTTAAATCATATCCACACTCTATTCCAATAAATTATATGTTGAGTGAAATCGGTTGTCAGTTGGAAATATGTAATTCGTAGATCCTTCCACACTAAAAATTTCTAGTTAGAATATAAAAAGTGAAGAACGAAATCACTCACAACTAGGGAGTGCAATACCGGTATACCGGGATATCTAATACCGTTATTTTGAGCCATTTGTACAATTTTGTAATACCGGTATTCACAGGTTTAAATGCCGTTTTTTCGGTATTTACTAGAAAATTTTAAAATTATCTCCACTATATATTCAAGGATCACCAACATAGCAAAATAGTGTACGTTTTTGTTTTTATGTCTCCCTAACGGGCGAAATTAATTAGACTGTGAATAGAGATTCCATCTTACAATCAAGAGAAGTGATAAAATACTGTTTGATAACAGATTGTAAACCCTCCGCGCTTTTGCGTATGCATTAGGATGGGTCTAATTCGACAAAATGGGAGTGAGAGGTAAGATGATATGAGATGTTTACATTTATTTCTAATGATGGAACGATTTTTGAAATTGAGGAATCCTATCCAAAAAGCAATAACCAACTTAAACTTGCAAATTAATTTTTCAGATAGTGAATTCGACTTAATATCCAGAACTGTATCAGCTCTACTTCCAATAAAACTGACTGTTGAGGCATTAAGTTGGAGAGATTCTAATTTATTAACAACTAATGCAACAATAAATTTCATGGTGCAGTCATTGAAAGTGCAGCACACATCATTATCTGAATAATTATATATTACATTGAAAAATCGCACAGAAGAAAGTCATACCGAAATAGAAGATGTCTTAATTTACATAATTATAATGATTTTAAAAATGAAAATGAAACAGAAGAAAAGAGACTAATGAATTTAAATCTAATCAAGTTTATAGTAAATTTTCTTAAAATTTTTTACCCACAAACCTATCCACATTCAGCAGAATCCGGTACAGTTATCGAAGATTATGATGACGCTAATGTCGATAGCGAAAAGGAATTGTCTCTTGAACAAAAATTAGAAGTAGCGATAAATAAAAAAAATTCAACAAATCAAAATTCAAAACAGAAATCAGCTATATCCAAAACCATCCGACGAGAAATCGATTTCTTTGAAGATGAAGGGTTTTGAGGTAAATACTTGGAAAAAGTATATCGTGCATTGCTAACAGTAACATCAATTAACAAAAACGCTGAAAGAGCGTTTTTCAACAGCTGGTAATTTTTGCACAAAATTACATTCCAGGCTTAATGACAGTACAATTGATGCATTATTGTTTTTAAGATCACATTTCAAAAATTTGTAATAGTACCATAGACTGAATAGTGATATTTACATTTTTTGTGACTATATACTGTTATAATTTATAAGTTAAAAATTATTTTTTGTGATATTTATACTCTCTAATAAAATTGGCAAATAAAACAAAGAAACACCTGTGTTTTCTTTTTTTTCTAAAATTTCTACTACCAGTATTAAAATCTAAAAAATACCGAATACCAGTATTGAACTTTTGGTCCGATATTGCAATCCCTACTCACAACATATAAAATATTAGTTGACATCCAGAAGAACAGAATTTAGAAATGTTCAAAATGTCTTAATTGAAATTAGAAACCAAAATTAATTGTACTAATTTAATGCATATTATTCCTACGGAAATTTATTTTGGCCTTAACTTCAGCCGGTTTATACAGTCAGTTTTAAACACAAGTTAAATTTATTTCAAATTTTTTTAACTTAATTTGCATTAATAAATCTTGTAAAGCTGCATCGCGAAGACAAATTTTCTACATGTAGCAAAATTTACTCACAAAATCTGCTGCATTATACGCTGTTTATGAGTAAATAGGCATAATGTTAAAACAAATATTATGCAGAAATCATTCGGTTATTAGGCATATACTCATAGATATTAACATAAACCAATCAGTTAGTTTTCAAACGGTATATTTTTAAATGGAATAGTTTTTTTAAAAAATTAGTATGGAAATATGTAGATATCATGGACGGAAGACGATCACTTTTAATTATTGCTAAGTAAATATAAATATTAATTTCTGAAGACGAAGTTGAAATGTTTGAATAAATTTTAATTAATAAAATAAGAAAAGTCTCAAACAGATAGTTCAAGAAAATCAACATTTACGTATGCGCGCATGTACAGTTCTGCTGGTGTAACTCATGTTTCTCTAATGATCTCACACTATGCGGGAAGAGAGGAAATTCTGATTTAAACACCACCTGTGAGGAATCTGCACCTTTGCCCTTGAAACATACTAGAACTTGTTATTGGAAATAACCACTGAACAAGCTTTTTAAAGATTTTGTTTCATACACATCTGTTACATTGTCTATTTAATCATTGATTTAGTTTTGAAGCTTGGATTTTAATTATTGTTGCAATGCAAACAACAACAACAACAAAAATGGTTTTAATTAAATGAATCAATTATTTTCTTTGGTGAAAACGTTGTTAATTTTCTGTAATTGTCATGATATTTATATATAATATTAAGCCATCAGATGTTCAACCACCCATAAAAAAAAATAAAAGAACGAATAGTTATGTAAATTATTTTTAAACAAAATTTCGCATATTATCCGTTATAATTAATAAAAGAAAACAGTTCCAACCTTATAGGAAATCTGGAAATAGTGATTTAACATGTCAAAAGAATTCTACATAATGTTGAATCATTTCCTCCAAGTTATCTATATAACATTAAGAGGTTTATTCCAAGCTTCTTAAGCATTAAATAAACAAATTTATGTAATGTTATTATTTAAATAAATAATTTTATGTAATGTTATTCTTTATATAATATATACTTTTTCATTTATATGTTATTTTTTATTTCTATAGTACATAATTTTTATATTTTATATAGAAATTTTTTTATATCTTTATGATACGGATAATTAAAAAAATATTAATTGATTTTAAACACATTTTCTTTATATGGACTGCAATGCACCACCAGCAAATTCAAAACAGCAGACACTAATTTTCTGTCCTGAAAAATTTAATTACCTGCAGTTTTACTTGGATAATAAAAACATTATTTTAATTAAAACGAATAGTGTTTTTAGTGACAGAATTATCTGCTATAATTTCAAAGAAAGAAAATAAAATCGAAGCGTAGAGAATCTTATTTAAAACAAATTAATCTCTAGTATAATCAGAATTTATAATGGAATGATTATAAAAGAATGTGTTTTTCTCTCATTTTTATCATAAAATAAGAGCCAAAAACTATTTCTAAATTTAATTTTGTACAGAATGATTTCTTTGATTTTTTTTTAATAATTGAGATTTTTTTTTTGGTGAACCGTTTCTTATTTTGAAAATAATTAATGTTATTATTCCTGAAAATGTTGAGTTTAGCAGAATGTATTATACCAAATCTTCCAAATAGACATTTTAAGATTAATCTATTTCACAATTTGGCAGTTAAAAAAATACAGAAGAAAGAAAAAATTCTTTTGAAGAAACTTGCGCAAATTTCTATGAATAAAACAATATTTGTGAACTAAATCTAGAGATAATTGAAATGCCATCAAATACAAGATTTGTGCAGAATAACTAATTTATTATTTTTAAAATTTCATAGAAAATCACGACCCTCTTTATTTTATGCCAGATTCGTTCTACCATTCTCGGCACATAATGGTAATATATTATTTAATATACATTTATTATTTTTACTATACAAACAGTTGAGAAGGCTGAATGATAATGAATTTGAGCAGTTGTTCTTTAGCTTAACAACAATAGCAAAGGATGTCCAAAATATTCGACTATTTGTTATTTGAAGGAAAAAAAGTTTTATCTCCATGTTTTACATAATTTTCCAAATTATGAATTCAAAACAAATATGTGCTCCTTTTTTAAATTTGAAAAAGATTTAAAAGCTTGAATCTACAATCTGAAACTACAGTTAAAATTTCAGTAATTTCTGTCATTTTTTTCTCAAACTACTAGAATCGTCTACCACCAACAATTTTCAATGAATTCTACAGCATCACACTTTATCATTCTGTGCCCTTTTACCATCGTGAAATAATATGAATGATTAAGAAACTTGCATTCAAATAGGACATCATGAGGAAAAATCGAGTACGATTTTCTACTTTTGTCCGAAACAAAATTATATTACTTTATATTTATTTAAATAAAATATACCAATAAATATAGAAATAACCAAAACATTCTGAAAAGAATCTGCCTAAAATATTTATACAAATGATTTAACTGTTATTTAATCATTTATTAATTTGTTATACTTACCAATAATCAAGAATGTGAAATTTGGGAATCAGTGCTTCCATGTAACTTTCCCAAAGGAATTTTTCATCAAATTATAAATATTGTAAATTCGCACTCTCTTTTGTTTTTTATGCTTTTAATAATTTAAAATAATCGGTAGAATGAAAAACACATCAGAATTAGGGAAAGAAAGGTAGTCTGAGGATTTCATCAGAATCTGCAAGAATAATAATAAAAAAGGAATAATTTATTGAGTTTAGAAAAACTGAACGTAGAACATCAATGTACTTGCTTTTACCACAACTGAAGCAAGAAATTTTGATTTGAAAAAGAACTATTACATAGCGTTATAAGTAATTGTAAAATTTTAACATGATGAGAGATTTTATTTGACACAAATATGAGAAATAATAGGACAAAACGAGCGAAAATAAAACTACAAAAAAAATCGATTTTTTTGAAAATAGTTTTAAAGCACATGTTTTTGATATTATTTTTTATTGTTATTATATAATTATACTATTTGTATAAAAATATGAAATGAAATTTCCTGTCTATTTGCATTCAGTAGTTATTCCTTTTATTAATACATTACAAAATTAATTTTTCAAAACACACGATATTTTAAAGGAAAAAAAAAAAAAGAAATTCTAAAACTCAAATGATAAAATTGCTGTATTAAATGCTTTAAATTTTCGCAGACGATAGCATTTTAATATCTATAACTAATTTTATTTTTGCGAGTGGAAACAAAAGATCAGCAACAAAATGTATAAATACAATAATCTTTTATTAAATTCTACAGAACATTTCATTTCTTCATTATTCTGATTCAGTTCTGATTTTCGGCTATAATGGTATTAGCTTAAAATGAGTCTTGAGATTTTCAGAAAATATAACACTTAACACTGGACTCATTTTTGAGAAATGGAAGGAGAAAAGAAAAGAAAACAAAAAAATCTATAATACATTTACAATCGAAATGCGACTGTCTGATAAAAATAATTTTTGAATTTCTCTAATATGGTGCTGCAATATTTTGACTATTGGAAAGACAGATCAACGAGATGATTTTACAAGAAATAATCCAATTTCAAAAATTCTGTCTCTAAAGATACTTTTTCTCTCAAGTTAAGGTAAGAGTTATGCCAAATTTTATTTGTATTTTCTTGTTTTAATTGAAAAATTGTAATATTTGTAAATGCAATTTTCTTTTTTTATTGTTTATTTAAGGAAACATGGAATCAAATTCAATAAGTCAAGTATTACAACGTCTTTACAATCGGAAATTAATAAAATTCTAGATTTTTTTAAATACATACTTTTTACAGATTTAGTAAATTGTTGCAAAACATTTTTAAGTTTTGAATATTCGATATTTTAAGGTTTTGTTAATTCAAATATTACCGGTACAAATTGAAAGTATAGACTGTATAAAACATACTTGATGTTTATCTATAAGACATCAATAAAAGTCTCTGTCTTTGGTACATTGCAAATACTATTGCTTTCGTTTGTAAAGGAAATTTAGTTTTAAAATTTTGCCATTATACACATCATTTTTGAAGAAATACATGTAGGACAGAATCGAAAAACGGGATTTTTTTTTGGATACAGTTTGATCAGCTTGAAAGATAATAAACAGGATTTGAAGCTCAACCACTTATTAGGTTTATTATGTTTCTTACGCCAACTAGTAAAAGGTAAGAGGAAAATAAACAAAAGCATCTTATATCTCAACAGTACGTCTTCTTGTGAATTGATAGACTATAAGCAATCGGTTAGGTTCTTAAAATTTAACCAGATAATTATATTTTTTATATTAAAATCAGCTGCATGTATTTAATGAGCTTAATTAATAATAAAATACGACAATTTTAATAATTTTTACTTTTTCATAATGAATTATAGACAAAATATTGTAATCGTCAAAAAAATAAGAACTTGAAATTTTGTCGAATTTTCATGTTTTATACTTCGCTGAAAATGACAAACACATTTTTATAATTACATCTTTCTATCTATCTATGAATACGATAGCTCAAAATCTCTTTGAGGAAGTCTATCTGAGAGTTCGAACTTGATAATTACAAAACAGATAAAAACTACATAAATAAAATTTGGTAGGATCAGCATCCAAAATGTAAATTAATATCAAATTTTGATCCAAATCCGTCAAAGGGTTGACCACCTGTCGGCCTGTACTTTCGAACGCATGTAAACGCGATAATTCATAAACGCATTGACTGAAATAAATGAAATTTGGTACGTGATTTTGGGACTATAATTATAGATTCACGTGAAATTTTAGTTTCAATCAGGTAGGAAAAAAACCCGTCAAAATACATAGTTGCACGATAGATTCAGAAAAAAATGTTAGTTTCACACGAAAGTTCTGTATTTGGTAACTACTTTTTCCTATTGTAATTATATTTTTTTGTCAGTTGTGTAATATGTTCAATTAAAATATCTATTTGAAAAAGAAAACTGAAAAAATTAGTTCCTTTGAAATTTATAATAGTTGTCATTGTCTTGAAAATACTTGATACTCTAAATATCTTGCTTTTGTACTTAGAATCAACTATAACGTTATTACAGGCTGCAATTTGTTATTTTTACCCGGCGTTTACACAAAAGTATACCATTTTTTATTTTTATAAATAAAACGGCATGAATATTTACCACATTTAAAAGTCTATTGAAATCTATGTTCATGATCAACAATTTCAAAAATTAAGGCCAAGTAAAGATTATATGTAGCACTCTTAATAATTTTGAACAAATTAAAGAAAAAGAATATTTCATTATTCTAGCTCATTGAAGTAAATATAACAAAGATATTTAAATCCAGAAACATATTTATATCACACTCAAATATATTGGAATAAATCTCTGTTATATGAAACATAAATTTCTCGTATTATAGATCCATTTCTCATATTAAAATGAAAATTGTAAACTTTTTTTTAACGAAGCTGTCTATGTTTTGCATTTAATTTTCCTTTAGATAAAATTATTTACTTTTCAAAGCAAAAGCTTACTTGATTGCTGATTTATAATCTTATTAATCTGAAATTTATCTTTTAGTCATATTACATTACAAATTAATGAGATAAAACCTTTTATACAAGTATTTGATATTCAGACCCATGTCATAACCATTATGGTTTTACTTTTATTTAATAGATGACGATATTTTTCCTTCTCTTCTATGCAATCCTTTTTCCAAATTAGATTATTCTGTTGCAATTAAATAATATCTAAATTTCAACTCATAAACAGATTTTCAGTCTTTTTTAAAGTGCTACTTTGAATGGGCAAATTTTTACTTCTTTCAAATAAAGTATTTACTCGGATCATTTTTTTATGTTCCACATTGCTAAAAAATGATCTAACTATTACGCTAATTGAAAAAGAGTAATCTTTTATGAGAGTTATGGTTTTCCATGGGAAAGTATATCATTTTTCTTTCCTACTACAAAATCCGCATTGTCCTTTTTTATTTCTTTACAAGAATTTACAAATTATTTCTGTTTCATATTTTATAGCTGTTTTAATTTTACTCATAATGATGAGTAATTAAATTTTTATCACTTTTTTTTAATGAGAAATCTTTAGGTTATTGAAGTATGCAGTCATTTTTTTGTAATTCAATTTACATTTCAAATCGATGAAAACAGTGACTAACGAAAACTAAATTACAAACTATCGTTTGTATGTAGCATTATAATAACAATCGATTCAAAATAATGTTTTGATATATAGATTCCAAAACAGTTCTAAGAAGTATCTGATTCCGTAAATTAAAAGTTCGAATTGTCGTATTATGATGGTATCGTCACACTTTTTAATATGATGACATCATTAATCATTTTACTGCTTATATTATTATAATATTACTTGCCGTCATTAACAAATTCATTTTATGCATTCATAAAATAATTAATAGTAAAAATATTAAATGCGCGATATTTCTATAAAATTTGAAACAAAACCCTCAATTGAACTCCTGAGCATTTTAATAACTATTGGAAAAAAAACTTATTGTATCAGCTATTACATATATAAGTTTGAAAAATTATTAAAACTATAGGAAATATTTTGCAAATGAATTAAATAATTGAATAAATTGAAAAAAAAATGACACAAAACGAAACTGATATAGTTAAATAGCTAATTTTTTAAATCTTGAAGCAGTGCAAAAATGGTTTTATAGTCCAAATATCTTCCAAAATTGGTTTAAAAAACATTAAAATTTTGATAATTTTTTAAATAATTAAAAATATAATTAAATTTTGGAATTCTTTTCTTAATAAAGGTGTATTACCCCAAAAAATTAATAATTTCCTACCTTAGTACTAAAAATAAAAATGTGATAGTTGTAAGCTGCATTTTGTATGAAAAAGAAATGGGAATAATAATTTTACGTTTTAATTAAATACATTTTATACATTTCTTATATATGTGATGTTGATTAAGCTTTTTTATAACTCTGATGCAACAATAATTAGGCTGACAACTTCTTATACATTTGAAGCCCAAAAATATTCTATCAATGAAAAAAGACGCCTCACCTTTTTCTCGGATGGGTTAGCCTTGCACATCACACATATGCTGAATTTTTGTTCACAGACATTTTCTACGGAACTGCATCAGGGGGAAAAAAACGGCAATATCATTTGCTATTTCTCTGATTTGTGGAGAATAAAATGATAGCGTAATTGATTGCTATTTCTGTGTGGCCCAACCTCTCCATGGAAGATACACAAGGAAAAAAAATGGATAGTGCAATAACCGAATACACCATATACTATGCAACCAATTCCCTGTAGTTTCCTATTCCCGAAACTCCAAATGAATTTTCATTGATCCAGAGGAAAATCAAGAATCAATTTCATGTGATGCTCTTCAGTGTTCTAAATCTAGCGAAGAATACAGTGATGATACAGTATCATTTCGATTATTTTCTTGGCAACTGTTTTTAGGTTAGAGAAGAGTATTTTTATTAGAAAATTCAGAAAATAAAGAAAAGTTGTTAGGAAAGCCGGTAAGTTGCAAAGTACAAAGCGACAATCGGAACATCGCTGAAAAACAAAATAAATAGGTTCATGCGTTTGTTAGAAAATTGTTTCATATTAAAAATGCCAAATTATAAACAGAAAGGGACCCTAATTCGAAAATTGTATTGTTATATTCATATTCATCAGTCCAAAGTTAATGTGATTAGGGACATTTTATAATGGCTTTTATAATATCTACTATTTAAATACAGAAGAAAAGTAATTTATCGAAACATTGGTTTGAATAATTATTAATAATAATGATTCTGAACATGTGGAAATAACACTTAATCTTGCAGTGAAACGGCATACATGTCATTGATCAGAAAATTTATCTATTATCTGATAAATATTGAAGGGAAACATGTATTGAAAATCTTTAAGAAGAAATAAATATATAAAGTTTAAGACTAGTTTACAAAATTCCTGAAAGCTAAATAGGAATGGGATAAAATAATCTAATTTTGAATAAACATCAACTTCTGTTACTCAAGAATTCGACACACACACACACACACACACACACACACACACACACACACACACACACACACACACACACACACACAAAATGCGTTTTCCAACATTGTCCACTAGAGTTTTGAAGGCTCTTTGAGTAAAATTAAACGACTTGAATAAAAAATATTTGAATTGAATATTTTTACTACTAAAAAGCGTTTCATACTATTTTAATCACACACTAAAGTTAATATGGATCAATTTCATTATTAATTGGCACACATTATTATAGAGCATTTCAATTAGTTAATATATGCACTCATGAAAGAAGTAGCTCTATGATATGTTGGAGGCAACAGAAATACATGCACAACAGCACATGCCAAAGATAACTGTTGATGATTAAAAAGCTAAACAAATATCTCGACCGAAGAGATTATAATTCTTCTGGTGGGACTGTATTATGTTACGGATCCTTCTCTTGATATCAAGCTATATGCGCCATTACGAAAATAAAACGGCTCATATAATTCCAGTTATTTCATGTGTCATAAAAACGTAATATCTTAGTGTAAGATCTTGTTTCTTTAAATATACAATATAGAATTTTGGCTAGATAGAATCTCTGCATATATGTAGGCAAAAGCTAAATCAGAAAAGAACAGGAAATCGTGTGATCTTTATGTTGTATTTATTTTGTATGCCAAAAGCAATATTTAGAGTACTAAGTTCGGGTGCGCTAAAAATAGTTAGTCATTTAATGTTTCACGAATTTAATATTATTTTTAACTGCTGCTTAACTTGTGTTCTAATATCAAATTTCCATTTGTTCTAATTTTTTTTTCTAAAGAGAAATTTTCATATAATGACCCTGATAATATTTACATCCATCATGCTGCTGTTCTGCAAAATGCTTTTCTGTTGCCTTGAACTTTCAGAATTAAAGTAATTTTTAAATTTGGTTCAGAAAAAGGTTATAAAACTTTAATATTTTGTAAATTTGAGTTATTTGTCTTTTTCCATAACACATTTGCTTACTGTAGCTGCCGTATAAAGTGTAATTTTCTATAAAATTGAGGAACAATTTCAATAATTACTTCACTCATTTCTTTAATATAAACTACAATTTAGTTTGAAAAAACATGTTATCAATGCTAAAATATTTCGAGATCCTTCCACAATGTTTTGTTTTACAAAAATAGATTTATTTTCTTAAAATTAGATTGAAAACAAATTAACAGAGAGTACTCATTTTTTGTTTACTTCGTTTTAAGCATAACTCAGCTACTTCAATATCTGGACGAAGTTAGGCAAATGGATGCAAATACAAGAACGATTGTTATTTTACCGTTTATCAATAATTTTAGACTTATTTGCATTTTTCCTTTGATTTTATAAATTCAATAAACACTAAAGGAAAATTTTTTTTCTATAAAATATTAACTCTCAGTACAAAAAGAAAAAAAAACCTCTATACATTCCAAATTGTAATTGGTTTTAGCAGCAACTGATTTATTAATACTTTTCTGAAATTTCCTTTGAGTATAATCAGATAAAGTCTTCATCACCTAACGCCCTTTGATAATCTCTAAATATATTCAAAAAGAAAGCTTGAGAACAGAAGTGAAGTTGCATTGACTCAAATTGTTTTGCTGAAATAATAATCTGCTTCAAATATTGCATAAGTTGTGATCTTCGTACATATTAGCCTTTTTTTGACAATAAGAATTAAACACTTCCGTTCCCAATCATGAAAAACTGTGCATGTGATAACTACATAATTTTGATAAAACATGTTTCATTTTATAATTCGTGCACATTGCTAATTATATTATGATTTGAATAAAGTTCCAATTCAATGCAGAGTATTAAATTAGCATTCATTTACACGGCATATTTTAATAAATGTTCTTTTCTTCTTCGTTGTAGAATTCTGATGCTTCCTTAACGCTCTGATCATCTTGAGCTTCAAAATTTGCACTAATCGTATCCCTTTTGGAGCTTACTCTACAATCTTTTCCCTTGTTAAATTTATATATTGATCGGCATTTCTACTTATTATTTACAAGAATGAAATTAACTGATCAAAAATTAAGACTCGAATTGCATCAAGTATTTCTAATTATTATCAACATGTAATAATTATCTATATAACATAAATAATAAAAGAGAATTCAGTGCTAGATTGAATCATAACAAAAATTTTAAATTTATATCCTAATCACCAATTACTTCACTGACATGACGAATTTAGCTTATCATTGTACGGTATGGCTAGACTCGTCATTTTATAACAAGGGATTAGTTTCATGGATATAGCAGATTGCTCAGACTTCAATCCAACCAGAATATTGGGGTATTTATTTTAAGCTAAAGGGATTTAAAAAGAATGATAATAAATGCATTTATCCATATTCCGACTATTTTATTTTTTAGGTGTCTACAGCATTAATATACTGCATTTCTTTGAATAATATAAATAATAAAGTTAATGGTATATAATTTGGTAATTAAAGTAGAAAAGAAATATTAACTCAATTCATTAAATTTTGAGTAAAAATAAATTATACGTTGAATGTCATAATATTAAAAACACTACTTTTAAAGTTAATAAAATCATACTTATTAACTTACTATTATTTTCATTGAGTAAATCAAAAATTATATTTATGTGGCATTATTCACTGAAGTAATAACTTTCACTTTACAGCTTTTCCAGATACAGTTTTTATAAAAGTATGAATTTCTGAATTCTAATGATGCATTTTGCCTAGATTTTTTTAATAGACCTCCTAAACTGGAACAATTAAAACGGCTTCCCTATCAATTATTTTTAAAATATGTATGAGGCCAAATAAGGAAATCGTCCTGTGAAACCGTTTTAACAACCCTTCAATTTATTCTTTCAAATAACTGCTTAATATTTATTTGTACACAATGAATAGAAAATTTAAAAATATTTCATGTTCTTTTAAAATTTTTGTTACTTTCAAAGGTGGTCGCGCATTTTGAGAGTAAATTAAGTTTTGAAAAAATAAATTATGAAATAAATTATAAAAATAAATTATGAACAATAAAGTTATAATTTAAAGCAATTGTTTATAAACATTTTATTTTTATATATTAGACTAAAAGCCTTTGGCGACCAGCCAGTTCGCCAGTATTACCGCTCGCTAATATTTTCAATTAAATATTTTAAGTAACTGGTCTCATAATAGATTCTCAAACAAAACATTTTTAATCTTCAAATTTTGATAGTCATACTAAACTTATACTGTTGTTTAGATCGTTTCGTTCAATTTACTATATATATTTTGCTAATTTGTTGTCATTTCCGGCAAAACTTCAACTTTAATTTAAAGTGGAAATGATGAAATTGCAATTAATATAAAGATATTTTTTAATAAAACCAAGCGTTTTATTTTATTTATCATCCTTATTGTTATTTATTTATTTATTTTTATTATTATTGAATATGAGTATTGCAAACAGAATCGCTCGGTATTTAAGTCTTATTTGAACCACAAAATATTTTTCATAATTTATGTAATATCTCAAGCAATAATTCAACAAAAATTTCTCAGATTCAGCATAAAATTCAGTTTTTAGTTTTGCTTTCAAAAGGATTGAAATGAAATCAATAATAATATTTTGTTCCGTCCTATAAATATATTTCAAAAATTATGAAGTCTAAATTTAATGCAGTAAGGTATCATATTCTGAGAAATATTCTGTACACACCAAATTTTAAATAAATGAATGAATGTTTCTATTTTCTACGATCAACTAAGACTTATTTATGAAGTTTTTAATGTTAAAAATTTAGAAAAACTCAACATTTTCATAATCCTAGGACAAATAATCTTGAGAAACCTGCGCGCTGATTGGTGTATTTTCTTTGAAACGATCGATGGAAAATCTAAAATTATCCTTTTTTTTATTGAATAGTGATATTCAAATTTTTATAAATCAGTCAGTTAAGTGATTGATTTAGTTGATTGGAAATTAACTTTTTATTTAAAATATTAGTGTTTCAAGAACATTTTGTTATTCGTGATTTCCACAGCAGAAGCTTTATGTAAAATCAAAAATTCGTTATTTATTAGAGCATTTATTGAATCAAGTTACATAAAATATAATCATTTTCCATTTAGACCATTTTAGCAAATCTGTGTCTTACTAAAGGTTTACAAATTAGCTGTGTGGCCCTGATTTGAATGGATATCCTGTTCATATTAAACAATACTTGCCTTAAAATAAAACTAATTTATTGGATTAATAATATAGAGAGTGTAAAAGATCATAAAATAATTTTTCTTGAATTTATTTTTGAGAAAAAATAATATTTCATATTTGTTTCATTTCCTACAGACACGTGCCGAAAATTATATTTTTGCAGATTTCATTTCCAAAAAGATTTAATTCATTTTTAATTGGAGCTTTAATCAATGTGATAGCAACACTTTTAAAAAGCTAATTTTTTCCTATGAATGCGACGCGTGCTCGTGCAGCTTAAAGTTTATTTTTATTTTGTGCGAAAAAAATTGTTGAAAAGTATAGTTAAAATATTTATTTAAAAATTCCTTAAGAATAGAAATTTAATTTTAAGGTTAAAACATTGATATCATTTAAAAGATAAATTTTTGATCTTTAACTTGATGTAAAAATCTTTTTTGTGCGGTAATATTTTCGGAAGTTATAGCAGAAACACGCCAAAATTTCGCTTAATTTTTTAATAAATAAAATTCTAATTAAAAAAATCGAAAAAATAACCCTCAGGTGCACATTCCCGGTCTCCAAGGTATACACATGCCAAATTTGGTAGCTGTAGGTTGAATGGTCTGGCCTGTAGAGCGCCAACACACACACACACACACACACACACACACACACACACACACACACA